>JAJKFI010000076.1:1143444-1221572 GCA_029204185.1 Lerista edwardsae
TATTTAATTCTCAAACATACAACGAGCTATGGAGAAATCCCATAGCTGCATGCAGCTCTCAAGCAGAAGTTGTGTAGGTACCATGAAGATATTGCAGACTTAGTAAGGAGAAGGTCCAGTGAATGGATTTCCCATATATACAGTATATGGAAGTTACTTCCTATCCTTTCCGAACTGTATCTAATGTCTCTTTGAAGCATCCTGGCTTCAAGGGTCCATCAAGCCTTCTAACTGATACTTAGGTGCGTTAGGCACAGCAATCTTAATTCACCTTCTTGAACAGTATGGGAAAGAGATAGAGATATAATTTAAGAGAGTAACGTCCCTTACCTGAGATTGCTAGTTAAGGTCCGATGTATAGTCCCTGTATACGTTCTAATAGCTGGTTGGGAATCTAGCTGGCATCAGGAACTTCAAGTGAAAATTAGCAGGTGCCAAAGTTATGGAGAGTTATGATAACAGGACATTTGGAGAGCTCAGTGTGTTTAGCACATGCTTTGTATGAAGAAAGTCCAAGGCTCAGTTTCTGGCATTTCCAGGTAGGATAGTGGGTTAAAAAAAATAACTTCTGAAATCCTGGAGAGTCTATGCCTGAACTTGATGAATCAATGATCTGACTCATTACAAGGAGGCTGCCAATGTTCCTAAATATTGAAATCCCTAATGGCCTTACCAAATCATGGCATGCATTTACTATACAGTGGCCCCCTGTACCTGCAGGAGATCTGTTCCAGGACCCCCCCCCCCCACAGATAGTGAAATCCGGGTGGGGGGTGGGGGTCTGCCCTGACAAACCAGAAGAGCCTTTCAGAAGACCTCCCAGACACTTCTGTAAAAGTACTTCTGGTAGCACCTGGGAGGTTTCTGAGGTCCTCCAAACACAGCTTTGGCATCTGCATATATTTAAATCGATGGATGCCAAGGCTGCGGATAAGGCGGGCCCACTGTATTCCGCAAGGTGTCCTGAGCAGGTGGTCCAACTCTGCTTGAAAACTATGGTGGCATTTACGCCCCAGTTTAATTTTTTTAGGATTGTGTTTGTGTATCACTCGCCTTCTCGCTCTTTCTCTTTTCCAGGCCATACCCCAGCCTTGGCTTGCGCCCCCAACAAGGACGTTGCCGACTGCCTGGCACTTATCCTTTCCACCATGAAGCCTTTTCCACCTAAAGACGCCATCAGCCCTTTCAGCTTCAATCTCCTCAAGAACTGCGGCATTGCTGCCAAGACAGCGGCCTGCAGTGCCCTGCCCAACGGGAACAGCTGCCCTTACACCAAGGATAGGCACAATGCCATCGGCTTAGATGGTTGTTACTCTGAGTAGCTTAAAAACCATAATGGGTGATCTAATATCTTCTATTTATTTAGAAATTCTATAAATATAGGATACTTTAAAGGAGAACAAGACTGGAGTAGGCCTTCCAAAATGGCCTGGGAACCAAAAAAATGGGAGGGAAGAACCAGCTTCTGCTTCCTGTCTAGATTCTTGCTTGACCACTAGCATCTCTTGCCATTGATAGTAACAAAATAGTATTGAGGTCTCCAACTAATGCAGAGTTATGGATTGGAATTACATTTTTTTTTCTTCATTCTGAAATCTGCTTGAGTTCTGCCTACCTCTGTCTCTCTCGTTAGAGTGTGTTTCTCACTTCTGAGCCAGTGACCTCATAGGGCCAGCCATTCATACTCCAGCTCCTCTGAGAATTGAACAAAGGGCAACCTGAATGTATTTCGCATAGGGGTTTGCTGAGTCATGGGGGCTCAAGTCTCAGTTGGAGGGGCTTGAATTTGGAGTGTCTGAAACTTGACCAATCCCAGGCTGCCAACCTGCCTGGCGTCTGCTTCTTTTGTGAAGATTTTCTCTATGCCTCATGACTGATCACATTTGTTTGGTGGGCCCAATCTAGGCCGGGAGCAGAAGTCTGAATTTCTTCCAGGTTTTATTTGACTTTTAGGACAACTGAGGGACCGCTGAGGAGGACAGCAGCTCCTGGCAAAGTGCCACTATTAACTGCTCCTTCCTTTCTGATAAATTTTTGTTTGTTTGTCGTGCTCGCCCTTTTTGATTCCAGTGATAAACACTTGAATTGAGAACTACTGTACCTGGGACACTATGATACTTAGGCAGCTCGTACTCCCTGATATGCAAAATAGGTGCTGCTGCCCAGCTGACGCGGTCCTATCTGATAACTTGCATATGCGCTGCCAGAATTATCCCTACCATATCAGGCACTTTAGGGATTTTCTCTTTTTGGAGGCTGTTTTTGTTGGGGTGGGACGGGGTACAAAACATTGGATTCCCCAAAGAGAATTTCCTTCTTGGGGTTTTCCCTCTTCTCTGTGTTGTGCAGTGTTTCCACATTAGACAAGTCAGTGTTGCTTTTTTAAAGAAAAAAAAAAAGAAATTATTTATAAAGAAACAAGCATATACCTTTTAAAAAATAGCAAAAAAAAAAAAGCTTTCTGCAAGTTTTACCTTTTTAAAGGATAACGATGCACTTCAGAATCTTACTTACAATCCTACACTTGTATTTATAATTTTTTCCCCTCTAGAATGGCATCCAGCAGGTTTCATTAGGGTGTGTGCATGGATGTGTGTGTAGGCATGTCCGCAAGGTTAGTGTGTTTTTTAATTTTAAAAATTGTATTTATGAAAATGCAGGTTTTACGCATTTGAGTGTATGCACTGTTTTTCTTTTTGTACTGTAAATGTGTATCATGTGTCGAATCTAACAACAAAAAGAATCACCATATCATAAGTACGTTCAAAGCCAAAGATTGGGATGTAGCAATTGGGTGAGGGCTGCCAGAGCAAGCATTTTGTGATCCAACAACCTTTTACACTTTCTTCTAAGCCCTGCAGAACTGCACTGGTTCTTGGACTGCAGTTGGCAGAGCATTTGAGACTTGAAGAATGAATTCTTGTAAGACACTGCATGTTTGGATCGGTGAACTGTTAGGACTATAGTCACCCTGTGAAACACTTCATTTTTGTATTCTCCACCCCTCTCTTCTTAAGGAATTAGCTAGACTGTTAAGGAGAAATTATGAGCCAGCTGTAGATTCTAACCACCATGCTTCATAGTGCATTTTACATTTTTTAAAAAAATACAATTTCTTTCACCAAAAACTTACATTGAAGCCAATTCTTTTTGTTTCACACTGACCTTGTGATGAAGAGTGAACTCTGGTGCCATTTCCATAGCCTCACCTACTTGAAAACTAACCACTTTTCCAAAGCGGGACACATGAAAGCAACAACCTAGGGGAACGGGGGGTGGCTGGTTGGAGAGGACTTTAAAATAGAGGAGTTTAATGAATCCAGATGCAGGAAAGAAAAAAAAATTAAATCTGAATATGATGAAAACCTCCCTTCCTTTTGGCACTGTTTTAATTTACCAAAGCCAATCTCCTAGAGCCAAATATTGAAGCTGCAATCTCGTCCTTTGGTGAACAGTGCATTTAAAAAAAAAAACTATTCTGAGTTTTCTTTTCCTTTTTGTTTTAATCTCCACCAAATGGACTTTGTCTTCCCCACAGACCACTGCATATCATTCAGCGGTTTAAGCACCAGCTGAACCTTTTGTTGGTTTGCTGCAAATTGATAGGTTGCAAAAATTGGGGGCCTTACAAGTAGCACGTTCTAGTCTTCTAACCCAGCCATTTCCTTCAACGAAGCCTTCCACAAAGACTAGGGCGCTACTAGCTTAGCTGTTTGTTTCTTTGATGCCCAAGAAATCTTGAGAGATCTTTTACTCCGCAGCTGCTCGATATAAGCATATCAAGGGTTTAATGCACTTGCCAAATAGCACAGCAATGCCTGTTGCGAATTGGCCATTAATTTCTTAGCTGCACTATGGTCGAATTAGTTTGCTCTCAGTTGCTCCAAGTTCTCTACCTTGAAAGAAAGTGTTAACCTTTCTATACCAAATACCTCATGTTGAAACAGAAATGAACAAAACTTGAATGACAGATGCCCTTCTCTCTCCCCTTCTCCAATCCCACTTTTTCAATACAGAAAGGTCCTTTTCAGTACTCTGTAAAGGGAAAGCTGGAAACAATTTTTAAAAAAATCTTGTTTACATTGGGGTTTTTTTTTGGTACTAGCAACTTGAATTGCCTAATTTTATTTTACCCTTCTAAGTGCAGTCCTCTTCCCCTATACTACTACATCAGGGGAGCAGGTGAGGGTAGGGACGATTGTAGGAAAGTAAGTCTGAAGCCACACTTCATCTTTTATTCCAAGGGCTAAAATTAATCCTGTAAAGACCAGAAACTTTCCTGTAGGGCCTCTGGGATTGAGATTATTGGAAAGCGTGCGTGTGTGTGAGAGAGAGAGAGAGTGTGTGTGTGTGTGAGAGAGAGAGAGAGAGAGAGAGAGAGAGTGTGTGTGTGTGTGTGTGTGTGTGTGTGTGTGTACTAGCACCGTGAGGGTACTCTTGTGCTTGTCAGTGTGCTGTGATTTGGAAAGGCTGACTGATCTTCAAGTCCAGTGTCCTTCCCCCCTGAAAGCAATTGTTGGCTCTACACTCTTGCTTCTACCAGGCAACAGGCACCATTTTTTGTATGCCAAGGTGTATGTATTTGAAAAAGCAGAGTAAGAGCTTATGCTGGAATAGCAAAGTTGTCCTCACATGTGGTGAATGGGAGTTGCCACTCTGCATAATTAGTTTTCTGTGTTGAGGAGATCCATAGTGGTTAGTGGTAAAGCTAGTAGTGTCCCAGAGATGTAGAGCCAGGGAAATCAAACTTCCTCTTTAGCAAAATTCTTTGACAAACAACTACACCCATCTCAGTTTCTGTGTGGCTGCATTTTCGACACTTAAATGTGGGATGAGAAGATGGTGAAATAATGATAGGCTTTCCAACATCATTTCAAATGAGGGAATCTCTTAGCCCTGGTGATATATATATGGATTGTGCTTGCTTTTTGTTAGGATTGTAGCAGGTTGCTACATGTGTCTTCTTTTTATGTACTGAGGAAAATAATAACCTGACACTTGATCTTTTGTTTATGTAATACGTACTTGCTGATGATGTGTTCCTTTCCGCACTCGACATAAACATTCAATGTATGACAATCAATGTGATCTCTTTAAGGGCTTCAGCGTTCTTAGTTCTGTAGCATCATGCATTAATTTTTTTTATGTTTGGTTTTACCCCTGTTTTTTCTTTTAAAAATAATGATGATGATACGATGAAGAAAGTGGAGTGGAAAAAATTCCAGCAGCGCATATGTGAATTAAGATTTTTTTTTAAAAAAATTGGTGTTTTGTTTAAAAAGAAGTGATGGTAGGAATTGGGGTGGGAAGAAATGTGGCCAGTTCTGTTGTAGTCACCAGTCTTGTTCTCCTTTAATGCTGTAACATGTACATTTTGACAGCACAGCTTGACAATTTAAGTAATAATCAAAGTGTCTGGTGGTAATAACTTGCATTATTGTGCTAAGATGAGAGTTGGTTTCCCTAGTGCATTGTAAAAGAGGGCTGGAGCCAAACTTCCTTTTTACCTCCTGTCCTCTCTTCTTTCCTCTTCTTCCCCATCCCCCCCTGCCCAGTATTGTGCAAGCGCATTGGCTTCAGGATGTGCAGTATTTTATGCAGGGTTGGGGAAAAGGTGTTTTTTTCCCTGTGCAGGGGTTCTTGCTGTCCCAGTTGCTGCCCTCCCGAGGAAAGGCATAGATTCAACCATGCCTCTGGACCTCTCCTACCCTTTCTGTTTTTTTTTTGTTTGTTTAAAAAACAATCACTGGATTCCCGCCTTAACCCAAGCAAATAAGGAAGTTTCTCTCCAACCACCTTTCTCCGAAGCACTTGCTTTACAAGTAAATAAGCACTTTTGTTTAAAAGCATGAGGGTCTAGTTCCCCCTTTTATAGCAACCCATAGGAGAAAGGCCAGCAAGGGGAAATGGGATCAGGAGTAGTCATTTGGGGTTTTTTTTATGTGTTTTGTTTTGCGTGGGCATGGGGTGGGAGGGAGGTTGGAAAATTATTTTAATTAACTTTCATGTCTCTAGAGAATTAATGAACAAAGGGAAGTTGTGTTTAAAAAAAAAACAGCACAAATACATTTCAGCTTGACAAGTGTATTTGCACTGCCATTGTTAGATAAACGGGCCACCTACTGGAAGCCCAGCTGAGCCATATAACTTTTGACAAACACTGAATGTAAATGCCCTTATAGAGGGCAAATACTGGGAAGCTATAAATTGATCGTATATTCCTAAATGGGCACTTCACTGAAATTGAAATAACCAATCCTGATAAAATGATGCTGTTCTTTTTTTTTTCTTTTTTTCTTTTTGTACTTTGGTTTTTTTTATTCCCAAATTGCTGGAATTAGGAGAACTTTCATTATGTTTTATTCTTATTGCGATCATTTTTAAATTTCCTTTCCCCCCAAGGGAGTATGAAATCATGGGATATAGACTGCCCCCCTGATATATCCCTAAGGTAAGAGATGAATTATGATTGGATGGGTATTTGTGTCCCAGAAATTGTTATCTAAATTAGCATCCAGAATAGAACTCTGCACGCAGTTGGTTTGAGTCTCTTTATGTTTAGGACAGTGGTTTTCAAACTGTGTTCCATAGAGCCTGTGGGAACTTTTTTCTTAATGAGAAATTCAGTAATGGTGGGCGAGGTGCCTGAAATAATGCTTATCTACCACTGCCAATCTTTGCTTGCAAGGCCCAGCTGCAGCACATTTTAGGATTAATTCCGTTTGTTTAGGATGGCAGCTAGTCTGACTGGGACCCACTGGGAACTGAGAATATCTATGAGTACGTACCTCAGAATCCCTTGTAGTGCACAGGGATTCCAAGGTCAGTATATAGGAAATCCTTGATAGATAGGTATGGAGGCAGTTCCCTGAGAGTATGAATTTTGAACCACTGGTTTAAGGTATTCTAGTACAAATGCAGACCTTCGTATGTGTCATTCGGCTGTTAGCAAAAATAGCCAAGCAATATTCTTCCTAACCCACAGCTCCTGAAAACGGTCCAGGAAAGGATATCGAGACATTTTCCATCCCTCTGCTCATTTAAATACTTTCATGTAATGGTTGCTTGTAATTCAGCCCTGAGTAGATATTCCCTCAAGAAGTTTCAGTGGCACAAAATCAGGGCAGGGCAGGATGTGTGTGTGGGGGGAGGGAGCAAATCAGTGCAGCATCTCATTGGTTGACTTTTGATGTGTAGTTTTTTTTAACTCTCATCAGTCTATAAGTCTT
This sequence comes from Lerista edwardsae, assembly GCA_029204185.1. Lineage (NCBI taxonomy): Eukaryota > Metazoa > Chordata > Lepidosauria > Squamata > Scincidae > Lerista > Lerista edwardsae. Next base: position 1,150,674 of record JAJKFI010000076.1, read on the forward strand.
GCTCCCCTTTGCCTTCAATTAAAAACGCAAGAAAATAAATTTTTGGGGGTGGGGGGCGTGGAATTCTACATTTGAAACACAGTTGTGAAAACCTTGGATTGTTCAGTTATTTAAAGCCTTTTTCTCTTGACTGAGCCGGGGGAGGAGGTCAGCACTGAGCATGTAGCATTATTAAAACAAACCTGGCTTCTTCAACACCATTTTAATTGCTAAAAAACTGTCCATATAGGTGGAAGAAGAGAAAGTGGGATGTGTAAACATTGTCCAGCTGAAGCAAGGAGGACCTGAATAGTAGTGAATGCCTATAAACCTTGGAGTGATAGTTTCATTTGAATCATGAATATTGAGTCAAAGAAAAATCCTTGATGTTATAACAGGAAGAAAATAATCCGGGGGGGGGGCGACGGGAGACAAATCTGTAAGGACTCTTTAAGGCATCTGTAGCAAGTTCTCAGTGTCTTTCTTTCAATATCCTATGTGTAAATGCTGCACCTATGTATATTATGCACATAAACATTTCTTTTGAATAAGATAGAACAGACCTCATCACCAGTCAGGTATAAACTACTCTTCCTCTTCTGTGTGTTGGTTTTCCAGTGTGTGTGTGTGTATGTGTGTGTGTATGTGAGTGTATCAGTGTGCAATGAGCATCTTTTTCAAATTCACTTCCGGTGCAAAAACAAAAGGGATTTTTAAAAAAAAGCCTTACTTTAAGTCCAATCTAATCTTATTAGTTTGTCAACTTGAATATAGTAGAGCAAAATGCATGAAAATCTTTGAAACTAGCTGAGCCTTGTGTGCACGGTGGGTGGCAGTACACTTTTTTCTAAACAAAAATTAGTATGCAATTTCAGCTGCACTTGGCTCTTTCTAAAAGTCCTGCTTTGTTTTAACTAAAGAATGGCGCAGGGGGATTGGATTATGCCAGCTTGTGCCTGCTTTGCCTTCTCAAAACCTTAGGAAACGGCGGGGGAGAGTGTGGTTTCCCTCCGATCATGACCAGATGGGACACCTTTTTGACACTGCATGAACCTTTTTTCCTCGAGTGATTCCAGAAGGTGGGATGAGGCTTTGAAATTATCTTCAGACATCACAGCCAGGCAGATAGAATAGATAAATAACATGTTCATGTACTGGAGACATTCAGTTTAAGGCCTTGGCCCTGCTTTTAGGCTCTGTAAAGGATTCCAGTTTGAAAATAAAGATATTCCATTTCATGCACTAGAAATAGCTAAAAGAAGCCAGTGACATCTGTGACTGGAGAGTTTTTGAAATGCCACTGCTTGTGGGGATAACTGGAAAAGCAAGTGATTCCTTTTGCCTAGAAGCCAAGTAAAACCCTGAAGACCAAATACTTTGCAAAAAGGTAAGGAGAGTGCCTTTAGTTCAGGATTTTCTCTGTTGAAATACTGCCTTAGTGGTGTTTCATGTTGACTAACTTGCATAGGTGATTGCTGCCTATAGGGTAGAGGTGTAGAGCACACTCCCAAGCTGAGGTGCGTTTTCAGCAATAGAGACTACCTCAGGAGAAAGCAAGAATTGATCTGAGCTAGGAGTGACTTCAGTTTCTCTCATCATGGACCAATGTTTGTTGTTCATCCTCTGTATGGAGAATGATTTGCCTTGATAATCTTGGCTGCAGTAGAGCAGGTCTGACACTGGATCAGTCAGCTTGATCTTGGAGGCGATGATAGTTTCGGGTCCTAACCCTCTGACTATATTTTTTGTATTAAGATCTGCCAGTATCTACCTAGCCATCTAAATATACCTGCCCATGTTAATCTCAATACTTGTGTCAGGAAGGAAGACAGGGCTCTTATTTTCTGGGCATTGCCTTAATTCCTGAATTTTGCACTAATGTATCATCTGGCCAGTTGGAAATGTTTTGGGCACATTACCGGGTGGGTGGGTGGCAGAGAAGGAGGCAAGTGTTTCAAAGAGGCCTGTCCTTTTGGCACTGTTGTGCAGTAGAATTGAGTTCCTTGAGCCTTGTGCTCAAAACTCTGGTGGCAAGGGGGGCCCTGATTTCAGAGGTATGGTTGATGAACAGCATGTTAATGTACTGGAAGCACTCTGCTTGAGGCCATGTTCTGCCTGTTCAAATACTGCAACAGCTAATCTGTGGAATAAAATCCTTTTGAGATGATAGTAGAAAGGACAATTATGTATTTGGTAGAAACTAGCTTGCAAAAGGGGAAACCTGAAAACAAGATGCTTTTGGTGGAAAAGAGAGTGCGTGCACGTTAAACTGAAAGAAAAACAGGGCATTAACACAAGCAAAGTATTTGGAAAGGCATTTTTGGTCCATTTGAAGGTACTTACCGAAAAGCAGCTGCTTGTACTTTTGTACTTGTGTATTGAACTTCCCTGAAAGCTGTTATTGAATAAAGTGTCTTGTGATTGGCTGCTTGAGCTGCAGGATGGACTGTGCTCTGAGCGGCTGCTGCTAGTCAGTACCTGTGCAGATGCCCAAGGGAGAGGCATGCTCTGCTGGCTTCTTTTCCATCTTTCTCTCCCCCACCCAGGAATTTCCCCTTTGGCTTCTGATTTTCTTTTGAAATTTTGATTGGAACGTTAGATTTCAAATCAGAAACAGTGTGTGGATATGGTCCCCCTTTAAAAAAAATCCCATTTTATAATCATTCCAGAGACTTTAGGCAACTAGCATGCATTGTTTACTTACAAAATTCACCTGGCAGTTGATAAAATGAATAGACAAATTGCTCTTCCTTTATCCTGTGGTGGAAAGTCTCACCATTGGGTAGTGGCCCTGTTTTTTATTGGACAGGTGGCAGGTATGTTTCCTCTACTGGGAAGGACTCACAAGCTCAAGAAAAGGAGCTGGGTCCCTCACATTCCCCAACTCATCCTGCCTCACACTTGAAAGGTGACGCCTCTCTTGAGCACTGGACCTAAACAAGTTTGGTTATGGGAAAGAAGAAAAGCCATTCTGCCCTTTTCAGTGCTATGGGTTGGTTCCCTTGTCTAAACGAATGCTAAGGGGCACTGGATTTTTTTCTTCTTGCACATACTCTGCTGTCATTCTGTCCCTTATCCACCCATGCTCTCTTTCTAAGGTGACCCTTATATCTACCCTTATATGTAAAGCCTTACAAAGTATGCATGATTAAAGTCAACAATCTGAGTATACTGTGTCTCAGGTGTAATGGAGAGAAACAGGTAATTATCTGGTCTGTTCTGTCATAGTTCAGCCTCCTTTTTACCCCCACAACATTTGTATCACCCACACACTTAGAAAACCACCTGTGGGTGGGCGTTCCTTTCTTGAACACTTTTATTTGTGACACCATCATCTTCTGTTCCATACCTTATCATTTCTTGATGCCACCCTAGTGTCTTACTTGCCTCATTAGTGGCAGAAACATTTAGTTTCACATTGTTTAGGGACAGGTTTGGAATTTATTTATATTTGTTTGCGGATTTAGTTAACAGTACTGAAATCTGGAGTGCCTGTGTGGTACAGATTTTCCCTTCTTCAATTTTGATTAAATTCAAAGGTTCAGCCAGTTTTTTGTGTTCGTAGAAAAGGACTCTGTGCTGCATGCTTGATATTTATCCATTGGTGTGCTCATGCTGGTCTCTTGAGTTGTTGGAAGATCCTCTGCCCAGCAGCAGCACTTCCTTTCCTCAGTACCTGGGAAACTTTAACCTCCTTGCCTTGCAAATTCTGAAATTTCTTACTTCTTGAGAACAAGAAAGGTACTTTACAAAGAAATACAAGGCGGCTTTTGCATTTACTAAACAAGACATTGTGGATGTGTTTACTGAAATGTGTGTTTTAGGATCGTATAATTCTTAGCCAGTAAAATTATCTCCCAACATAGTGACTTGTTAGCACTGTTGTACTGTTTAGGTTCAGAATTTTAAAATTGCACTAAATATAGCTACATGCCAGTTTAAGAGCTTTCCTTTGTCTAGTCTTTTATCCTCCGCTCTTCAAACCAAAAATAAGTCTCTTCTGTTCCTGGAGGATGGTACAAGTGTAGTGAGTCTGTTTTTTGCTTATTGTCTTGGTTTAGCAACCTCCCCACCTCTCCTCCTCTCTTAAAAAAGCCACCCAGCTAAATGGGTGCAGCGCAGGATTTTTCAGTTGCAGTACATTATATGCCTGTCACTTTTCTCCAGATGAATCTGTTTTTGTAAAACTTAATAAAGGGATAGTCTCCTGTTTTAATATGGAACTGCTCTTGCTAGTTATGTCAATGTCAGAAGGTTCAAGTAAGACATGCATGACCTCTGTTCACCAGCTTTCAATATTGATGCTATCTATTTGCACTTCTGATGTTAAATCCGCCAGCACAGGTGTAAGTTTTGAAGCGCAAGTGTCCCGAGTCCCACTGCAGTTTGATTGGCTCTCCATGATTCTGGTTTGAGTGGTGACTAACTAATGGGCAAACACAATATTCCCAAAGAGTTGTTGATGTGTAGAGCATCTCCTATCTCGGCCATAGACCTGCAATCCAAATAAGAACACTGCAAAGAGGAAGAGGAGACTGTGCGTCACTCTGATGTTTTGTGCTTGAGAGTAGCTGCCAAAAGGAACGAGAAGCAGGCACGAGCTTCTTTCAGAAATAATTGCGAAGTCTACCGGTATAGCCTTGTTGTTAAGGATTGGTGGGAAATGATGCTTTGGGTCACAGTATTCTATTCTGAATTTTTTTTGGCATTTCATAATGTAGTATTTCTCTGGATTGTTGGTCAGCTGGCACTTGCTGTTCTTCCATTGCCAGCCTTCCACCCTTCAACACTTTTACTTGCTTGAGACCGGTTGTGAGGGTGTCCATCTTCAGCATGGACATTGGCCTCCCCTCTGCATGAGTTAGGAATGTCACAGTATTGAAACACAGACAGAGGGGGAACACTTTAAGCATAGGAATCAGGCAATCATAGGTATAAGTCCAGTCAGCTACAGTAATAAATAAGAAAAATATAAGCTTAAGAGGTTACCTTCACTGGTGGTGCATTCCTTCCCACTGCTATTCCCAATAAATCGGCATCCCTCAGCATTTAGAGGCTTCAGATACACTGATACACAGATGTATTGTTGGATACACACACAAGAAAGGAATGCTTGTTTCTGAAAGGAGTATATGCAGAAGCAGATATACAAGCTATAGTTGGGAGTGTCTTAGAGAGCCTTTTCTATTCATAAGATGGGGAAAAATAAGAGTAAGGTAGCCACATACGTCTTGGGTACAGATCACTTTTTGTCCTACTGGTTGGGGAAAAGACAGTGGTAATTTTTAAAATTACACCCTTAAGTGTGTTATTGGCTTAAAACTAACGGCATATGTGCTTTCTCCCAAAGCAGTGATGAATGTATGGTTCGTATGCAGTTATTCCAGAAGCTCCAGGCCTTGATCCAGCCTCTGTCTCCATTCTTCAGAGGGGTGTACATTTCCCCCTAGGCCCCTTTCCCCAATTTTGTATTGCAGGAAGACAGATACTTGTGGCCCCAGGCCACAAGTATAGACCACAGCTTCCCAGATTTTTCCTTGTTCTTGGTAAACAAAGGAATTTGCAAGCCCATTAAAAAAAAAATTGGATGGTCCAGAAAACAAAATAAATATGTGTCTTTACTGTATTTTGCTTACAAAAAATACATTATACAAACCGGACAAACTTGGTTTGTTGCCGTTCCATTGACTTTGGGCAATTTGTAAGTGCTTTTATCTTCTCATTTTTGTCAGCTTTGGTAGCCAATTTTGAAACTGAGATTGAGACTCCATTTTGACAATCTGACTACAGAATTTAGCTCTTTTTTTTTTCTTGGCCTGGGTTACATAAACTTGAGGAAATCTGCCTTTGTTTCTTAGGTTTTGTGAGGTGGAGCTGTGGTAATGTTTTGTTCCTGTTAGCATTCCTGTTGCATGTGGTGTGTTTTAATTGCTGGGCCATGCTGTGTCTGCAACCGAAGCCCTGAATGTCACCAAGTTGGGAGTGTGGGGTGGTAATTCTTTGAAGAGCAGCGGGAGTTAGTTTTGTTTCCTTGCATTCTGTTCATTGCAGACATGCCCAAATGGTGGCCATGCTGCTCTTTTTGCTGGGTGAGTGTTTGTCTTATAGCAATACATGTTGGAACTGAACTTGTAGGCACTTCAAAAAAACAAAAACAAAAAACCTACCTGCGCTCCAAACACATTTCTTCCTTGGGAGCAGCAATAAAGGGGTGGGGTAGGGTAGGGTAGGGTGAGGGAAGTCTGTTGCTGCATTGAGAGTTTGTAGCCTATTATATAGCTTGCACTCGGGGTTTTCTCTTTGTTTTTGCTGAAATGGAAGGATTCTGAAGGATTGTGAACAGACTCGTATGAACATTGATTTCATTCTCAGCGAGGCTTTATTCTTGAAAGTCCTGATTCACGCTGTTGCTTTCCATCTTGTCCTTATTCCTTGTATTGGTTGCTCAGTGTTTTTTCCCCTCTTTCTTTAAAACCCCACATACACTTACTTTGCACTTGGACACACAAATGATATGTGTCGCTTGAGGGACACCCCAGTTGTGTTTTTGTAGTTGTGTGAGGTTGGTACAGCCAGTATTTTGTGATGGTCTTTGTAGTCCAGGGTGACCTAGATGTGTCTGCATGAGCCGCTAGCCCTGCTTCTAGATGCTACTCTGCCTTTTTCCCAGGCCATCTTGTCCTAGTGGCAATGCATGCAGCCAAGTTGGAGGTGCTTTGGGGGCATGTGCCCACACTGGTTGCTGCATCAAGGGGCAACTGCCTCATTTGCCCAGCAACTTCCACTCAGTCTTCTAAGGGTGGGCAGCTAGACCCAGCTGGTGGTGGCATCTGCGGCCTACTTTTGTAGATGTTGGGAACAGGTGGAACTACCTCAGGGCAAACTTCATTTCGCATAAAATTAGGCCAAAATTCATTAAGCTCTGGCAGAAATGGTGCAGAAACAAAGTTCAAGGCCTTCCTTGAAGAAAGAGCCCAGCACTCTTTTTGAATGGTGTTCTGTCAGGTTCTGCCTGGAGTGCTCTTTCAGACCACTGAGTGGCCTGCACTGCATCTGACAGACTGACTGGAGCTGCTTAATATGATAACTTGTAGATGCTGCAATATTGGTTGTGTTGCTTGGTGTGAGTCAGTATGGCATAGAAATGATTCTCAAGGGACCCCCACCTGGCACATTGTGTGTGCTCGTATGTTCCTTCTGCATTACCACCTACAAACACCCCTTTTTCCTTCCTCTTTTTTCCCAGCCGCTCACTGAGCACTGAGACGTTGGTTGCATTTCAAAGTGGGACTGAAACTGTGTAACATAAGGGAATGCTTGGTAGCTAGTTCTTTGTTGATCCTGCATGGTCTGGGGTGAGGACCCCAGTGGGAGCCTCCCCTTGAAATGGAGGGAGGCAAAACAGTATTCGGTGTACTTGACCTATAACTGCTGCTTGTTGGAGGGAAGCTTTGCGGAATGGGGTGGATTTTCAAGGCTTGTCTTTTATGTTAGACCCTTTTGGTTCAAAAGCGGTCAGAGAATTGGTTGGCATGATGTCAGCTTTATTTTGATCTGCACCTCCACAGCGTTTTCTCAGTTGCATTAAGGCCAGTAACTCTTCTTTTTTTTCCCCCCCCCCCCCATTAAAATAATTGGACCTCACTTTTGCCACTGTGTCCATTCTTCAGGGAGTTGTGAAGAAGAAAGATGCCTCTTTAGAAGACTGTTGGAAGTTTCTAGGGTTGGTTTTTGTGTGTACTTGATGACATTCAACTGACATCTGCATGTTCCGATATCCCAGGCATGCAGCACCACTTGATGAGTACTCAGTAAAACAGGCAGTGGTCATTGTTACTCTGTGATTCTGTGTTTTCAACCACAGAGATCCCAAACACCAGAGGACCAGCATTTAGCAAAACATGTGTGGAAAGACTTGGAGAAGGGGTTTGGAATTCCCCCTCTGTTGCCTGCCCAACGCAAGCACTTTACCATGTATGTGTGAGAGATCTCTCTCTCTCAACAGGTTGTCTGAGGAGGCAGGCAGATGAATAGCTGAAGTGGTAAAGTTGTCCTGGGTTTGTTAACCTTGTCCACTGAGATTAACTTGCTTGCTGTGGCCTTTTTCTTTTTCTTTTAATGCAGTACCTGTATGTGAACACTGAAACCATCACAGACTGCATCTCCCTCTCATCCACTTCCCCCACCCCAATTTTGGAACCTGGCCTCTATGATGTTCTTGCCACAGGGGTCAGCATCCTGTCATCACTTTCCCGCCCTCACCCCCTCTGTCCGTATTTCTTAGTTGGGGCTGGGTCCATAGCAAGTGTAATGTCAAAAGCATTTCAGAAAGCAGAGAACTGCTCTCACTGTTTGTATTGGAGTCATTTGCTCTTGTCCAGTCACCACTCCACTCCATACAAATAAAAAAAAAAAATCACCCTGTAGTGACTTTACCACTTCAGATAGTTGTCTGAATTCACCCTCCTTTTTGCTTATTGGGTCCACTTTGGGGGGGGGGAATATACATGTATTTATTCATGAGATCTTCCCACAGAGTTTAGTGCAAAAGCACTCTGTAGGACTAGAGTATTTAGGTGCCTGTGTAGGAAGGTGGATGTTTTGGTGTGGAATTCTGTCACCTTTCAAAAGTTAACTTTTAGGGAGACAGAAGGAAAGCAGATGGAACTTCACACTACCTCTTGCAATAAAAACAGAATGGATCAGATCACAGTAGACTCCTTCCTTGCTCTTCATCTTAAGCACAGATATGGAATCCAGGTGAGGAAACAAATCTGAGTGGGGAGCAGCTTTGGAATGAGGTTCCCCTGCAGTTTTTGGATCTGTTTTCCTTTTTGTCCTACAGTAAGCAAGCTTAAAGGGGGAGGTGGCGTAAGCTGTTAGATCATCACCCCACGCTTAATGGACCTGCTTCATTTTTGGTCTTTTGTGTTTAACAGCTTGTAGTTGGGTGGTGTAGGGGGAGAAGGGTATTTGTGTTTTTCTTCTCCTTTGGAGCACTAAACCTACAACCTGCTGATTCAAACCAGCATGCAGCCATGTTGTCCTCTCCTGAGGCAGAGGCCTTAATTAGGGGTTATGTGGCTAAGGAAAATTTTGTTTTCAAGATGCCTTGATTATATATATATTTCTGGCAAGTTGGAAGGGTGGGTGGGTGGGAGAGGGAGTGCTGTTTGTGCAGTGTTGTTCTGAGTGAGGTTGGGAGCGAAATTCAAGTGCTGCCTAGGAAGCACTCCCATTGTCACCACCCCTCTTGATACGCGTTGATTGGGGGAGGTATAATTTTGCACCGTTGTCTTGTTAGTATTGGAAATCTTGGACCAATGTTTAGAAGAGACTAAAAAACACATATACATTCAGATCAGCTCACAGGCCTTCCTTCCTGCTTGCAGACATGCGATCTTCCTTCAAACACTGGTTTAAAGCACAAAAAAAAAAAAAGCAAAACAAAAGTGGCTCTCTCTGGATGGCTTAGGGGCTGGTTGTGGATGGGAGCTTCCAATGCAATTCCAACTCTCGAAGCCAGTTCCAACCCGAAACACAGCAGAGAGTCCCTCCTTGTGTCCTGATGTGCAATCAAAGTGTAAATCTTCTGTGTCCCACCCTACTGCCCAGAGGCTTGAGACACAGGTGCCTTTATAGGCGATCTCCATTTCTCAGTGGTTTCCTCACCCCTATCCCCTGTGCTGGGGGTATTTCAACAAAACAAAGCACTTGTGACTCTTACGAAAAACAAACTGACATTCTGTTCTTGGAAGAAAATGCAGACATGTCAACTTCACCACCACCTCTTTTCCCCGCCTGGTTGTTCCATGAAATGAAAATGTTATATTAAAAAAGTTCTATATAATTGTATATTGGAAAACAATAAGGAAAACAAAGAGCTACCACAAGCCATTCATTCCCCCTCTTCTCCCCCCCCCTTGCACAGTGTGGAAGCCACTTGTATAAGCCCTTATGTGAACCTAGTGAATGGTTACTTTTTTGTCTCAGATGTTATATATGCATTTTCAGAATTTCTGCATCACCTTTTGGGGGTGGGGAAGGGAGGGGAGGGGTAAAACAAGAACTTAAAAGCTAAATTAAAAACAAAGCATTCAGACTTGATCTATTTTCTACAATGTATGCTGCGACCAGGTCCTGTTATTCATATTGTGGCTTTGAATCAATTATGTTTATTAAAATGCTGTTGCTTCTATCTGTCTCTGCCTTATTTTTCTGACTTCAAATGTAGTGTGTAGGAACAATGAAATACTAGGACAAGAGGGGGAAATGTCAGGCATGCTTCGGCACCAGGAGTTCGGTGCTTTCAGATGTGTATCTAACCTATGGCACGACAGGGCACGAGCCCTGGGGCGCCATAAGGTGGGGGTGCCGTTGGCATGGTGCCCCGCCTTCCAATTTGGGCGACCTGAGCCAGCGCGACCCGAGCAGGTTGCAAAGGGATGTTGCCGCTTGTCGAAACTACATGTCCCAGGATGCATCGGGAGGCGGAGGGACGAATGAGGAAGGGGCAGGGGAAAAACTTGAGAAACTATCAGGCGAAGGTGGCGACTGAAGCAGAAGGGGGCGGGGACTCGAGCCTAGCCCCACAGGGCTAAGGCTGGCCAGGGGCTTCCATCGGAGCCAAGGAATGACCTTGGTCCGGGCCAGTGAAGGAGTGCTGAAGATGCAGCTGAGGTTTGTGTTTGGAGGGGCTCCAACCCCAGTGCGCCTCCTGCGCCCCCCCTCCCTTGGGCATGTGCTTCCAAGGCTCCGCCCTCCCCCTGCCCGCTCTAAAGATGGGGCCGTTGGCTGGGAGGGAGGCGTAAGGGCGCTTCTCAGCAGCCGTGCTGGAGTTAGCTGGTGACTCTGCCGTCCCCGTGCGCCTGTTTGCTGCCGCCCTCCCGCGTTCGTGCTTCCCCTTGGAGAGCCCCCGTTGTAGATGCTGCTCAGGGCTGGTGCTGGTGAGAGAGGGCGAGACCAGAAAAGCTGGCAGCCAGGGCGGGGAAGCCGCCGCCGCACTCCCCCCCTCAGCCCAACCGGCAAAACAAGGAGGTGGGGCTTGGCTCATGATGTCACAACGTTGCGTGCCCTTGGGCGCGGTTTCACGCAGATACGCCTCTGGGTGCTTTATCTATAATCATAATCTAATCAGCTATTTGACTTCTCTTGACTTGCTTGATGAGGCAACTTAAGGCTGACATAGGACCCTGAGACCCAGAGTGCAATCCTAACCTGAAGTTAGGCCAGCAAAGTGGCCAGCACAAGGGCCACAGTAAAGTATGTTTGGGCTACTCTCAGAGTCAGAGAGGCCAGCACACAGACATGCACCATCCCCCCCTGACTCCAAGAGTGGTCCAAACACACTTTATGGCTGGCCCTTGTGCTGGCTAAACTTTGCTGGCCTAACTGTATGGGCCTAACTCCAGGTTAGGATTGCAATCAAACAAAAAGTATTTATATACCACTTTTCAACATTTTTTCCAAAGTGGTTTACAGGCAAATAATAATAAAGTTAAATGGCTCCCTGTCTCAAAAGGGCTCACAATCTAAACAATGCAGACCACTACCAGCAACAGCCACTAGAAAAGACACTGCCCAGAGGTGAAGAGGGACAATTACTCTCCCCCTGCTAAATATAAGAGGAACACCATTTGGAAAAGTGCCTCTTGCCCAGTTAGCAGGGGTTAATCCTAGTAAGACAACTAAGGGCGCAAGCCTAACTGACTTCCCAACACAGGGGTAATGGCAATGCAGCTCTGAGGTAAAGGAACAAACATTCCCTAACCTTGGAGACTTCCGCGACTGCCACCCCCCACCCCCCAAACTGTAGGATGCAGCACACACCCCATTGACACAGCTATATCAGTGCTGGCAAGTTGGTTAGGGTTGCACCCTAAGCCGTGCTTTGGGCACTGGAGGATGGGGTAGAGCTCTGCTTGGATCTACTGCATCCTTTACTTAAATTCTGCATCAATATTTTTCTCCCTCTTAGAACAAGATTTTGCGATGTGCTTAAAATGAAGCATGGAACTGCGACTCAGTGTTTTCCGTGTCTCCTGTCTTGAGCTACAAGATGACGCGCGTGTCATTCATCTATTGAACTTTGCCACTTTGAATTCAGCACATATAAAATGTGGCAAAGTTGTGGGGACCAATATTGCTGGACTTCCTGTACAGATGCTGCTTTCATGTCTTCTACTCTGTTGTAAAAATAGGTAGCTGTGGTGTGGTCAGGGAGTTGCCTGTTTTCACACCAACAGTGGCTGTGTTCACAAGAACAAAGGATTGAAGGAGATATTCCTGTAGGTGGAGTTAGAGGGACAAATAGAGTACATTCAAGGGTCCTCTTTCTTTTCTAGAGGAAGTGATCTATGTGGCAGGATTGTAGTGCCCTGAGAAGGGCTGAAGCAGGCCTGTTCCCTCATTCTCTGAGAGAAGTGGATGGTTTATTAATATGAAAGATGGTTATTAATATAATATGATGGTTTATTAATAATACCTTCATAAATTGAATAACATAAGAAAAGGCTCACTGTCGTAAGGACAGGTGCTTGGGGTGCAAATGAAGCAGTGTACAATGAGCGTGGCAATGCAGGATTCTCTGCAATGAAGTTCATGGCCTAGGCATGTGGTGGCAGCAAAGTGTTGGGGCTCAAATCCAGAAGGAAGCCTCCAATGCTCTGCCCAAGAGCAACCTCACTGATTTTCCAGACTCATTTGGATCCAGACTTGAAGGAGCACAAGGGTGCAGCTGATCCAGCTGAAGGTCCTCACACTTCAAAAGCCGGGTTGTAGATGTCAATTAATTTTTCATAGTGCTTACACTGCGGCTTGATCAAGAGCTGAAGGGCCACCATGACTGCCCCCCTGCACTGACTCACTCCAAGAGATAGGCAAAGGATGCCTTGACTCCACTGTCCCAGTTAACAGCAAGCGTTTCCCCTCCCCCCATGCACCTCTACTGCTGATTGCCTGTGGCTTGATTGGCACATGGCAGAGGGCCCTGGAAGTCAACAAGCAAGAACCTTGATAGTGCATCTGTTGCTTTTCATGTTGGGGGGGGGGAGAGCTGGCAGTTCACAAGAGGTTACTGCAAGCAGCTGAGACATTGCCCAAGGAGGGCAGAACTCTGCTAAAGTCTCTGTGACCAGTATGAGTGTGGCAGAAAGCGATGATGTAGTTCCTAATATTTGTCTCCACATAGGGCCTGTATCAAAATGAGGCTATGACCCCTAAGTCGACCTGCGGCACCCTTGACCTACTGGGCCATTGGCCACAGCTCCCCATTAGGGCTACAATCCTATACATTGTATAAGGTAGCAGGGTTTTAGTGAAGATTCTGTGGCTGGTTTCTGCCGTTTCCCTGGCAGTTTCCCTGGCAGTTCCCTGGCAGTTTCCCTGGCAGTTCCCTGAATTTAGGCAGTTCCCTGCTCAGTTTGGGAACTGCCTAAATTCCATAAAAGGTATTCCAGCCAGCCTCAAGGGAGGGGAAACAGGATACATTTCCCCGAGGTCATCCTTTCCTGTGCAATGCTGAATTGCCATACTGATTGTAGTTTGCTTCAGTTGCACCCAGAGTTTATGTAGACAGACGGTGAGTCATTTCATTGGAATGCTAAAATTTGCCCTGTGCACCTTCCTCTTTTTTGCCCCTGCATATTCTTTTATCCTCTGCTCTTCAAACAAAAAATAAGTCTCTTCTGTTGGAGGATGGTACAAGTGTAGTGAGTCTGTTTTTTGCTTATTGTCTTGGTTTAGCAACCTCCCCACCTCTCCTCCTCTCTTAAAAAAGCCACCCAGCTAAATGGGTGCAGCGCAGGATTTTTCAGTTGCAGTACATTATATGCCTGTCACTTTTCTCCAGATGAATCTGTTTTTGTAAAACTTAATAAAGGGATAGTCTCCTGTTTTAATATGGAACTGCTCTTGCTAGTTATGTCAATGTCAGAAGGTTCAAGCAAGACATGCATGACCTCTGTTCACCAGCTTTCAATATTGATGCTATCTATTTGCACTATTTCATTGGGATGCTAAAATTTGCCTATGCACCTTCCCCTTTTTCGCCCCTGCATATTCTCATAGGCTTAAGCAAGGTTGAGCTTTGTCAACCACCATGTTCCTCCCTCCCCCCCATCCAGGAAACCTGCCTTATACTGAATTGAATGTTTCCTCTATTTAGCGCTAAACCAGGGCTGTCAAATTCATTTCATACAGTGGGCCGAATTGCATTCATGGCACCTAGCGAGGTCCAGCACTGATGCAATTAAATAGGAAGTGACATCATTAAGCAGATGATGACCAGAAATAAGCACTTGATTCTCACGTGGGGGGGGGGTGCAAGGGAAAGAAGAGAAAATGTCCCAATTGTGATCATATTTTCAAGAGATGGGAGAGCCTAATTGTGCTGCTGTCCTTTCAGCAGTGCTGCTTCTGCTAAGGCATCACTTTATAGCTCAGCAGCTAAGAGGTGCTCTGCAAAGTGATGCCTCAGCAGAAGCGGCACTGTTGAAAAGATGGCCCACGTGTTAATTGCCCTGGCAGTTTTTTTCCTTTCTCATCTCTTGGCCTGCCTCTTCACCATACTGTTCCTGTGCCAATGTTTTGCTTTGCAACTTGGCAGCTGATGGTGATGCTAGGAGAGCCCAATTATCACAGGGCTTCTACTGACTGCATCTAGCCCCCAGGCCTTACATTTGACTCCCCTGGTTTAAACTGAGCTGGGCCCTTATGAATGCTGGGCTTTGGCTACTTCCTCTTTAAGGAAGTATTATATATATATATTTAGAGACATGGTCACATTGTGGGTTAAACCGCTGCGCTGAGCTTGTTGACTGGAAGGTTGGCAGTTCAAGACCATGCGACGGAGTGAGCTCCCCTCGCTTGTCCCAGCTCCTGCCAACCTAGCATTTCGAAAGCACTTAAAAATGTGAGTAGATAAATAGGGACCACTCTGGTGGGAAGGTAATGGCTTTTCGTCCGCCTTAGCATACAGTCACGCCGGCCACATGACCACAGAAGCACCTCCTCCTACAGTCGGTCACGACTAGACCAGTCGTGGGGAAACCTTTACCTTTATATATTTAGTGCTAGAGAAACAGGCATCCTCACACATAGAAGACTTCAGGTGGAGGCAGCTCTTCCAGTGCTGCTATGCCTACAGCAAATTTCAACTTGGAGATGGGGGAACGTGAGGCTTTTTTAATGCTACATTCAAATAAATGTAAGTGACATTCAGAACTAGATCCATGACACAGAAAGCTTGCATGATTCAGTTGTTGTACCTTTGTTTCCCCTTACAGTCCCCAACTTGTAATGTCTGTTAGAAGCATCCTTTTTAACTCCAGTGCAGTGGAAACCTTCAATCTGTATGAGAAGCAATCTATTTCCTAAAGTACTTGCAATCCTTAGATAACATTTCTCCCCTGCACGGCATCCGGAGGTGGCATAGATTAATTACACATCATCTTCCAAGGGTTCTGTACTCCCCTCACTGCTTTGGACAGTACGAGTGGTAGTCCCTTTGTGGCTGGAAAAAGAGACAACTTCCCTCTATGGGATCCCTAAGAGCAGGGTGGCATAGTGGAGTGTCAGTCGGGCACGTGGTTGTCTTGCTGCCAATTACATATGCAGGAGATGAAGGTGGTAGGTAGAATGGTGGGTCACTTTTGCTTCTGCTCTCCTCTTTCCCTTGACTTGCTTGAATAAGATTATGGTGTGATTCTATAGTCCCTCCGTGAGCTATAGGAAGGAATCTCCTCTTCGCTGGAAGGGCCAGGGCTTCATTGTGCATTGGAGAGCTGCCTGCTGAGGAGTGCTACCCGTCCACATGGAAACTGATCTGTCCTTCAAAGAGAGCTATGCAGAGCATGAGGGCTCCTCCAGTAAGGAAACCCACGTTTTGGAGGAAGAAGTGGATAAGGGAGCTCTTTTTCACCCTGGAGGAACTCTTCTGCAACATCTCGGGCAGCTGGAGAGAAGCAAAAAAACAGCCAGTTATCTGGCTAGGAAACCAGCTAGGAAACAGTCTGTAGTTAAGCAAGGCAGGTAGAAGACCTTGAAAGAACCAATAACAACACCAGTGCAATTGGTTTATCTTAATCTCATCACAACCTTTGGCTACCTTGAATGGCTCAGAAGCAGGGAGAGCCAGACTGTTGTCCTTGGGACCTTTTTCCCAGATGAGGCATAAAGCCGTTGTTTGTGCTCCTGAATTGTGCTGTGGGTTTTTCAGAAGTCTCTCTTCCATCTGCAGTCTATTGTGACAGTGAAGCATTTCCATGAACACTACATGGTATGGCTTGAAAGGTGTGTGTGTGGCACTATGGAGGCATTCCTTTGCTATAAGCAACTAGGAGGGCTATCAAAATTGTGACTTCAAGATACTTGATATAACACTCTATGATCTGCCACAGTCCTTCCCCATAGCCAAGGCCTTGATAGATTTCCTAAGATGTATGTCTCATTCTGCAAACCTCCCTTGCAATTTTAGTTAAAAAGCTCCCTCTGAATAGTATCTGCCTCTAATTGTTTCCTGTTCAGCAAGGTCAGCATTATTGATGAGTTACTCCTAAATTGCCCTGTAATTAGGCAGTTCCTGGTCCTTTGATGTGGTTTGAGTGCTTGCCTTATTGTTGTACCGCAGAAGAAAGCAAAGGGAAGTAAGGTGAGAAGAAACCAGTAGCAGTCCCCCTTGAGGAACTGAATAATTAAGGGTCAATTTGAAGAACAGTAAACAATAAGGCAAGCAAGTTATTTCTTCCAAAGGAGGAAATGTTTAATGGCCCTTTGCTAGTCCACATTGGAGAGCTAGCCTACCCATAAAGCCCACTATGGGCCCATCACCTTCTCTGTTTAACCCAGAGTCGTTGTGAAAATGAGAGGTAGGTGTAGGTGTGCGTGCGTGCGTGCGCGCATGCATGCGTGTGCGAGTGAGAGAGAGACAGAGAGACTCTGACTATGTACGTATATTGCCCCAATAACTTCAAGGAAGGACAGGATAAAGGTAATGAATTAAAAATATCACTACCAGTCAGGTGTAAAAAATGGGATAGTACAGAAAGCACAGGACTGCAGTGGGTTGGCAATGACGTTGCCTAGATTTGCCATGAAAAGTTGGTGAATGAACTTTTCTAGCCGAAGCAGATAGTTTGGAATCAACTACAGCACTAGCTGCCTGGCTCTGAATATGGTATCAAATTTTTAAAAAATAGCATCAATTTAAAAAATCTTAATTCTAGACTTTATGCTTACAGTACAGAGAACAGCTTGCATCCTCGTGTGGAGAACAGACGTCACAGAAAAGGATGTGAACCTGAGTGGGCTTGAGCTGTGGTATATCCATATTAGGCCTCCCATGATAGGAGAATGTGTATAAATGATTTAGTGATGCTCACCAGAAATAAAAAGGCATGCTAGGCCATATTTTCCTCTAAGCTATTTGGTATAAAGACAGCTTTTGCACTAGGCCCGGGGTCTCCAACCTTTTTTCGTGATACAGCCCCAATAAATAAATACTTAACCGAAGTATGAGATTGGGGACCCACCAACAATCCCACACCTCTCCTGGGATCTGATCTGTCCCATTGCCCTCTTGTTTTTACAACAGCTCTGAGGTAGCAGCCTAAAACGGACTAGCAGTTTTGATAAGGCAGTTCCACTGGATTAGAGACAAGCCCTCTTTTGCACAGGCTTTGAAAAGTTTCCTGACCCTAATTGAGGTGTCATGACCACATCATGGTCCCGATCCACAAGTTGAAGTAGCCCCAACCTCCAGGCCTGCAAGAAATTGCTGAGTGCCAGTCCATGGCCTTTTAATTTATGATATAAAGAGGTGACAACCCTAGTACTTTGTTCTGATCATCCTTGGAAATGTACACTGAGTTGGAGACCCAAACACTCTAAAGGCAATCTTGGTTTTCTTGTGATTTCTCCACGGGTCTTTACATACAGACAAGGTCCCTTCTGCTTGACAGGGACCAAAGTCTTATGTGAGGCCTACAGAAGAAGTCAGGAAAGAGTGGGCTGCACTCACCATATCCACCAGGGCCACGTACAGAAAAACACCTGCAGTGATGGCAAAAATCCAGGGAGTGACTTGTGATGTGCTCTGGCTGAGGATCGTCCCCACCACAATGCCCCAGTAAGCCAGAAAAGCAGAGAGCAGATTGAAGAGAAGCACCCGCCGCAGGGGCAGACCAGCCTGGAGCAGGACGGCACAGTCACCTGCCAAAGGACGGAGAAAAGAGTCAACATTAAAACACAGCAAACAGCAGTCGCAGGTCACCGGTTAGTGACTGGAAATAATCTGATAGAAGAGTTGTGTTTTTTATCTGTCATGGAAGAAAACAAGCTATTGCTCTGGAAAAGCTTCCCTGGATATACCCAGGCCCACCCCGTGAGGTGCACACTGGCCTGAGCTCTGGTTTTTAAAAGCATCACTTACCAAGTTCATGAGGCAGTTCATGGCAGAACACAGCTACTGTAGTGCTTAAACCACTGGAGAGTCCGTCAGAGAAGGCCGCCCCTAGGGAAGAGAACCTATATGTAAGCTACTGACCCCAAAGAAGAGAGTTTTGCCCTATTCCAGGAAGCTCCTGGAATAAGTCAATCAGGAATCTGAAGCTCTCTGTCTTAATCACTTGGTAATCTGGATTACTGTGTATATGGAAACCTCTCTTGAGCATTTAAACAGGGAGCACCTTCCTTGAGAGTGGTTTGATGTGATGGCCTTCTAGTTCCCTTGTAGCAATCAGATTCTGTGGAAGTCCTAAGGGGAGATCTCCCTAAGGATGAGCAAAGGAGACAAATGGTGTGGTGGAGTGGTTGGACTATGCTAGGGCTAAGAAAACCTGGATTCAAATCTGCACTTGGGCAAGAAGCCCACTGAGGCGCTCACTCCTTCTCAGCCTAATCTGCCTCGTTGGGCTGTTGGGAGAATAACATGGAACAGAGAAAGCCCTATGTTGTGAACACCTTGTAAGAGCATGGGATAAAAAGGCCAACAAATAAACTGCACAACTATGGCTTCCAATCAATCCTCCTATTAAGTGCACTGCTTTTTCCTTTGCCACCCCAGTCCTTGTCTAAATTCTCAAAATCCTGCAAAAACACATTCCAATAAGGGTAAATTGGGAAAGTCAAGTAATGGGCAGTCAAATCCTGCTCTGCCTGGCTGCCACAAGTGCCACAAAACCCAATGGCTACCGCTACATCCAGCGGCAGCCATGCAGCTGCTGGAGGCTCCTCGGAGGAAGGGGACATCCATCCCTTTTCCCCAGGTAAGCCCAGAGACCCACTAATGGGTCTCCTCACATCTGCACCAGCTATTTAGCCTTTGCCGCTGCTCCAACCCACCCCCACTCTGCCCTTCCCCTGCTCAGGAATGCCCTTCCTCCCCGAAAAGAGCACAATGCCAGCAGCCCCCTATAACCTGGCTGCCTCCGGGCTGTTTGTCCTGGTGCTGGGCAGGCGCTGGAACTGCACAAGGCTTTACTGCCCGTGCTGAACGTGCTTCACTGGTACTGCCTGCGCTGGAGAGCTCAGGATTGAGCCCTGAGTAAATATAATTAGCATGTCACCCCAAACACAATCTCACAAGAGTTAAAGGTAAAGGTTTCCCCACGACCGAATGGTCTAGTCGTGACCGACTGTAGGGGGCGGTGCTCATCTCCGTTTCAAAGCCTGTAGAGCTTTGTCTTTGTCCAAGCTTTTGTCCAAGCTTCTGTGGTCATGTGGCCGGCATGACTCTACACTGTAGCACACAGAACGCCGGTCCCTTCCCACTGAAGTGGTCCCTATTTATCTACTTGCATTGAGGTGCTTTCAAACTGCTAGGTTGGCAGGAGCTGGGACAAGCAACGGGAGCTCACTCCGTCGCGCAGTCTTGAACTCCCAACCTTCCGGTCGGAAAGCCCAGCAGCAGTGGTTTAACCCGCTGCGCCACTACGTCACAAGAGTTACCCATGTCTAAATTCCACAACAAGTTACATGTCTTCTGTTAACTACAACCAAGTGTTATTGTGGCAGGACATCATGAATGAGGCTGGAGACAGATGACAGCGGGTTTGTTTCGGTGAGTTGAAGGCAGTATCAAAAATGGAACACAGTTCATAATGTGTATACGCATCCCCTATTAGCCTCAGTCATTTTTGCAATTTATACAGAAACACTTTCAATAAAAAACACTCTTAAATCAGGGAATAAGAATGACCACTGATTTTTGTGAAGACAAATCATTTCAAACCACAATAATGAGCTCGAATGGCACTCTGATCAGATGTTGTTGGTTGTTTTAATTGCTCCAAAGCTGTTTGATTAGAGGTGACAGTGAGACAAAAGAAATCTGCAACTACACCTTGAGAAGTAATTCCTCTCTAAAATCACTTTCAAATCATTGTCTTCCCCAGCCTCCAACTAGATTGTGTGTGGAATTTCAAAGTTTGGACGATTTTGTTCCTTTTGGCACAAAAATAAACCCGACTCTGGTTTAAAAAAAAAATGACTTACCAATGGCCAGCCCATCAATGAAGTTGTGTATCCCATCCCCTAGAATAACCATCCAAGCTATGTCAGCTATCCCAGCATTGAGGTTGCCAACTGGGCCATGGGAATGACCATGGTGGAGCACGTCTTCTGCCTGCCTGTCTGTGTGTGATTCATAATTTTCCAGACTGCGAATTTGGACTTCACTGTAGAGAGTCCCGGCTTCTCCTTCAGGCATTGTCAAACTCTGAGCTTCAGCACCTGCAGCCCAAACCAGATACATGAAACAGCAGTTTAGGCGAAGAGAGAGTCACTTGTGCCAAGTCAGCTTTGTGTTGCGCAAGGATTTGAACCCAGGCCTTCTTCATGCTTCCAGACCCACTTGTTTTCCACTATGTCACATTAGCTGGGTTGGGCCTGAAGCACAGCAGCGGGCAATGATGCTGGGCAATGGTCACTGGGACAAGGATCTATTAGTTCAACAGATTGGCAGATCATGATGGAAGGAAAAGCTTTCAAAAAAATCACAGGTTCTAGCACAATGCACAGGTCCGTGGGTTTAAATTATATCAGTGGGACCCCCAAATGTATGTGATTTGTGAGATGATGAACTGCAGCCAGAGCTCGTGAATGCAAGAGCCTTAGGTTACACAATGACAAGCAACCTTTCTGTAAGACACAATACAGGACTGAGGGCCCAATCCTATCCAGCTTTCCATCACTGATGCCACTGCAATGCATCCCCGGAGATAAGGGTACAAACATGCCTTGACCTTCAGGAGGCCACCATAACTGCCCCCCAACTACAGGATGCAGCACATGCCCCATTGACATGGCTGCATCAGCACTGGAGGGTTGGATAAGATTGGGCCCTAAGATTGATGCTAATAAGAATGAAAAGCAGAAGGCAATCTAGATTCCATTACTCACCATGAAATGTTCTTAAGCCAATGCTATTGCTCTCATCCATTTCAGCAGGAGATTGGTCTGATCCCTTTCTTGCTTTGCCCTTCTAAGGAAGAAAAAATAAAACTGATGAGGACTGTTAAACTAGGCTTTGAAACCCTACCCAAATCCTAGCAATGCTGTGGAATGGGCTGTCTGCCTCTGATGGTGCTTGTGTGTTCTGTTGCGCCACCAATGACAGTGGCTGTGTCTCAGAGAAAGTGGCCAGTCTCCTTCAAATGGTAGCAAATACGCTATTTTCTGGAGCAGAAGTTTGTAGGGATGTTTCCAAAGGACTTGGTGGTTCAGCGCACCTGACACCAAGAAGTTAGCCAATGCCCATTCTGTGGCCATTGCTAAGAGCGCAATCCTAACCTGGAGTTAGGCCAGCACAGTTAGGCTGGCAAAGTTTGGCCACTCTCGGAGTCAGAGAGGCCAGCACACAGACGTGCGCCATCTTCCCTGACTCCAAGAGTGATTCAAACATGTTTTATGGTATCCCTTGTGCCAGCCTAACACCAGTTTAGGATTGCTCTAAGAAAAATAGCCAATTTGAGGTTAGCAGGACCACCACGTGTGGCTCAGGCCAAAATTAGATAACATGGCCCCCCTAGGAATCCGGAGTTGCTCCCTTTAACCCTCTGAGTGCCGGCCAACCAAGAAGAAAAGCTCTTTGCAGAAGAATTGGGAGGGGGGAGGAGGGAGAGTAAAGTGGGCAGAGTCAGCCCTAATTTTAACTAGTGGAACTGAGTTCCCCCGCGTTCCCCCTGCATGACATCACTGATGGTGACACACATTCACAAAGCCAAGGCCATGCGGCAGTTAAGGATCCTTACACTAAACCCAAGCAAACAGACCTGGGCTTTCTACCCTCAGAGGCTAGAGAAACTGATGCAAAGAGCCACCTGTGTTAGAAAAGGACTTGCTGACATCTCCCAGCCAACTCCTTAGTTGTCCAGATAGTTGTCTTACCTGTCCTGCTCGAGTTCGCTTGAGCGTTCTCATGAGATTCTCAATGAGGAACAGGAGGTAAATTCCCCCCAGTACACACAGGCCCTTCAGTACTGAATCCTCTGCTGTGGGATGCTGTTTTGGTGACAGAGGTCCATGAGGCCTTCCCTGTGCCTGAATGAAAACAATTCCTTTGAGCAGAGAAAGAGAGTCTTGAGAATTCAGCAAATACTTGGAGAAATAAAAACATAAGAAGAGCCCTAACAGATCAGGCTCAAAGTCAGTTTTCCAGCATCTTGACTCCAATGTGGCCAACGGGAAGCTCAGAAGGAGAGCATGAAGACAACAGCTCCTCCCCTCGAATTTGACCCCAACACTTGGTATTCAGGCGTACCAGAGCCTCACCAGGTCAAAAACAACAACTCTCAGCAGAAGCAGGGAGAAAAGCACAAATAAGGGAAGGGTTCAGGAACTCCCTCCCACTTGCCCTTCTGCATGTTAAATTCCAATCTCCCCTTCAACTTGCTTTATGGAATTTGGCAACAAGCGGTTCTACCACATACTGTAGTTCTGACGTAGTCACCTCTACTTTGAGTCTGAGAGGACTGCAAGACATGCAGCATTATCTTAAGCATGTTTACTTTGAAGTAAATCTCACTAAGGACGCAATCCTAAACTGGAGTTAGGCCGACATAAGCTAAGTCAACAAAGTTTGGCCAGCACAAGGGCCACCATAAAGTGTTTTTGGCCTACTCTCAGAGTCAGGGAGGATGGAGCACGTCTGTGTGCTGGCTTCTCTGACTCCAAGAGTGGCAGAAACATACTTGACTCCGAGAGTGGTCCAAACATACTTTACAGTGGCCCTTGTGCTGGCCAAACTTTGCTTAGTTTTTGCTGGCCTAACTCAGTTTAGGATTGCACCCTAAATTCAGTAAAGTTTATTCCCCACTAAGGGCGCATAAGACTGCAGCCTTCCTCTATGAACGGCTGTGTGCACAGTCAATTATCCTGGAATAACAGCTGGGAGAGAGACACTCTGGCAAGATCAATAAGGGCACAATCCTAACCAACTTTCCAGCACTAAGGTAAGGGCAATGCAGCTCTAAGGAACAAACATTCCCTTAACCTTAAGGAGGCCTCCATGACTGCCCCCCCTCCAACTGTAGGATATAGCACATGTCCCATTGGCACAGCTACGTCAATGCTGGAAAGTTGGTTAGAATTTGGGCCTAAGGCTCTTTACTTGCCTCTCTTTCACTCTTATGTAGTAATGATCATTATGGTTACATTACTGATCATAAGCAATGTTTGAGGGTTTGATTTCCCCATTCCAAAGAAGAACTTATGACTGATTGAAGAAGACTATTATTCGTCTAGGCCAGGGTTGTCATCTCAAAGTGACAACCTCAAATGCATGGTTCTGTTTAAGTTCTATAAAGAACTACACCACCACTGCAGGGAGATTGGAATCAGAGCAATATGGCCGGCTGCACCATGAGAGAGGATGGGTGGTATCTGTCTCCCTCAGCTCCCCTTCTCTAGGATACCCAAAGAGAAGTTGTGCATTTGCGGAAACAGTACATACATGTGGCCAGAGATGCAGCAGTGCGTCCCCACACAGTGTCCCAACTGCCAATGCCACCAAAAAAGCGAGAAGGAAATGGAACAGCTCATGGTTGAGGAGAGGGACAAGGACAATGGCCAGCACTGAGGGCAAGCTGGTCAGGGTAATGGCCAAAAATCCCCAGCCAAGGCCTGTGGGAAACAAACAGAGTGAGCAAACTGAAGTCAGGAACACTACAATACAACTACAACAAATAATAATAATATTCTGCCTTTCTATGCTGAAACAAATGCCCAAAGTGACTTACAAAGTCCCACAATAAATTAACATTTGGCAAGGCCAATCGAGTCCAGATTCATGTACTAGCCCCCGGCCCATCATGTTATCCATATGGATGGAAGCAGCAGTGGCATCTGGGCGGAACAGGCTGGTATGGCGTTCCACTTGTTCCGTGGACGGGCCCGGGCTGCGCCGCCTCTCCCGAGGACGGGCGAGCTGTTCCTGGGCCCTCCCGCCCTCCCATGCGTCCGAATTGCTCTGAAATGGAGCGATTCCAGGTGCAGGGAGGCGTGGCTGGCCTCCACCATAGGGGCGGAGGGCTGCCAATCATCCGGGCATTCCGGTTCCTGGCGCACCCGGATGACATCACTGGATGGAAGGCCGCAGCACTTCCCCTTTTCAGGGGAACAAGGGGGCAGCCTGATACCAAGTCAGACCATTGGTTCACTTTGGTCAGTGGTAACTGGGGGTGGTTTTTGTTTTTGTTAAAAACACATAAAAACAAAACACTGCCTTTCTGGTGTGAAAATATCTGAATAAAAATCACAAAGCACCACACTTTGGTATTTAAAATAGTTTTCAGAAATTAGATCACTTTTCCAATTAGAAATAATACTGTGACTGCATCTGCTGACACTATACCACCTGAATCACCCAGCTAGGACACTTAAAAGCATGTAAAATTAATAAAAAAAATGAAGACCTGGAATGAGAGTAAAAACACATAACCGCTTTCTGCTTTTCAAATCACAAAATCTGTGAAAAAATAACACAATTTTCAAACACCCCTAACGATAACCCTACTGAAGACAAGGGGCTCTCCAGGGTTTCAGGCAGGGGTCTTTCCCAGACCCCCAGTACCTGGGGATGCCAGGCAGGTAAACTGTGACCTTCAGCATGCAAAGCAGATGTTCCTCCACTGAGCTACAGCTTCTCCCCACAAAGTGCTGAGGGACAGAGGGCAGTAGTCAATAGGAGAGGGATACATTAAAACTTAAGACACAACATCAGAATTATTGAGACTTTGGCTCTCTTGCCCAACCTGCTTCTGATGGGCTTTTAAACAAGACTTTGTAATGCTTTTTAATTTAGTTATTTAAAACATGTATAGCTAAACCCCTCAAAGGGACTAACAGGGCAGCTAACACTTTGCCCACAATGATAATGGGATAGCATTAGGCATACATCCTTCTCATCTGTGGTTTTCCCATCCGCTGATTTGACTCAGTAGGGAGAGAAGAGAAGAGCCTTTTGTTTTACTGAACATGTTCCTTTAATTAGCAATCCTTTTTTTAAAAAAAGGTTCTCTTACCACGGCAACACAGCAGCAAGCATTCTCCAGGGCTTAGAAGAGATTATCAATTAGCTCTGAATAATAACTCTTTTCCTGCCCTGGACCTACCACCCCCCAATACAATGAATGAATTGCACTTCTGTTTTGCATTTTTCACCTGGCTCCAGGACAAAGTGAAGAGGTCTTATCTCAGATCGAGTGGATACTAATCTGCTCTGGAGAATTCCTGCAGCCGTGTTGCCATGGTAAGCTTTTTAAAAAATGCTGACTGCTAATTAAAGGAATGTCTTTTTTAAAAAACGGATTTAACACGTTTTTTTGGCATCCACAAGGGTTCCTGGAACAGGACCCTCATGGATAAAAAGGCTTCACCTGTATTCCATTTTTAATGTTACAGTGAAAGTTCAATCTTTGGATGACAAAGTCTACACCAGATGCTGTGTTTACAATGCAGACAAGTAGAATATGCAGTGCAGAGAACTCTGAGCTAATGTCGGGCCGATGTTGAGGTCCCCTTGAGAAAGCAGCCTGAATTACCACTCCAGAGGAAGTTTCCCGCTATGCCAAGAGCCACGTCATCATAGTGCTGGATGCAAACACGGCTGTCAATCTGGTAGAGCAAAGCTGGGCACAGCAGAGTGAACTGCTCTGGGGTGATCTTGGAGACAGAGTTCAGGCCAAAATTCACCAGTAGCTGCGATACATTGAGGCACTGGAGGCAAAAACAAAAGGAAATCACCAACTGGATTTCAGATCAGGCATTGAGCCATGGTGTTCAACTGGCACCTGGACTGCCAGTCAATGTTTCAGCAACTGCCGGCACTATTGCACATCACCAGTTTGATCAAGGTTTCCATTCACTGCTCCTGAACAAGAGATATTTAAAAGGTGCCAATTAGGGACAGGAACAGTATCAAGGGATTAGAGTAGCAAGGGATGATGGCAGGGACAGGGTGACCAGATACAATGGATGAGAGAGTCCCTAACCCTAAGCCTTTAACCATTGTATAGAAGAGGGAATTTGGGCAGGTGCAGCTTAACATGGGAGGGTTTAAAAAGCTGCACCTGCCCAAATTCCCTCTTCTATACTGTGGTTAAAGGCACAGGGACTCTGTCTTCCTTTGTATCTGGTCACCCTGGGCAGGGACAATGAGAAACAACCCAGCCTAGTGTTGAACTTCAGCCGGGAGATCTTGGTTAAAAACAGGCAAAACCAACACTAAGCCAGCTACCCTGCAAAACAGAGCTAGAACATTCTAAACTGTAGTATAGCGCTTGCTTTATTTATGCCTAGTTCATATAGATCTGCTTCTTTAAAACACATAAGCATAATAGCACAAGCAAGACAGTGCCATTTGCTAATACTACTATAATGCTGCTAGTTCTTGGTTCAACTCCATTCTCCACCTTTTGTTCAATTCCATCTTTGCTGCTGTTTTCCCAAATCCAGCCTTCTTCCTTAACTTTGGTTCCCACAGAGTTGCTCATTATGATATAATTGCTGCCACCAGATCACCACAGGCCACCTCTACTTCTCAGTTTGGTTCCCTTTTTGGCCGAGGATGTACATGCCAAAGACTATAATAAGCAACAAGGGTGTGATCATGTGCAGAACCACTGAGAACTGGCACTGGGCTCAGGGCAGGATGCCTGATTAGGTCCTTCCCTTCCTAAATGTTCCTGCAAACCAGATGTTACTACTTTTTAAAATAAGTTTTTAATGAAGGATTCTGGGAACTGTTAGAGTTACCCCTTAACAAACTTTCCAGAATGCAATGGGGTAAAAAAATCCACATTGACAGCGGATTAAAACTGTAGTAGAAACACAGTACTGTGAAACAAGATGAAACTGTTGCTTCTGGGAAAAGATTCCAGAGGGGTTGCCATTTTCTTCCTTCCATTTTGTTGTCTAAACAAAAATGGACAGAATACCAAAGTTGGCTGGTGGTGTGGAGAGGGAAGAAGGGCAAAAATATCTCAGACCGAATTCAGCTTGTGAATGTGTAAACTCATCCTTAGATTTCAGATTTGGTCTAATATAAGGGCCAAATCCTATTCAGTGTTCCAGCACTGATGCAGCTGGGCCAATGCAGTATGCACTGCATCCTTTAGTGTATGTGTGTGTGGGGGAAATCATGGAAGCCTCCTCAACTATTGTTACCTCAGGGCTGCATTGCGGCTGCATAAGAGCTGGAAAGTGGGATACGATTGGGTCCTAAGCAGTCTTAACCCTCAGAGCTGTTTGGAATGCTCTAATCTACAATATAGAAATCTTTAAAGAAAAAAAGCAATCACAGCTGGTCCTCACACTTCTAGGATTCTAGAGTTTCTGGGCAGGTTTGAGCCTTGGGACTTCCTGTTTTAGAAAAACCACAGCCTTTCCTTGCCAATACTTTTTTCTGTAGTAAGGCAAGGATCTTGCTAGTTCATATCACTTCACACTTACATTCTCATGCAGATGGTTATATACAGAGTGATCGAGGGCAATCACCCTCTCTAGAAGATTTAGGCCAGAATGTCCCAGGGAAGACTTGAAAGGATCTTCAGCTTTCCCAGACTGCTCTGGGGCTTGCCAAATGCTGGACTCCGTAGCATGGCTGACCTCAGGGAGTAAAGGAGGCACAGGTGTTGGGGTAGTGCGGCTCACTTGAAAGAGTCCATGCCTGCAGGAAACAGGATGTAATAAGTGCCAATGAATAACAACAAAATTAACTGAAGTTTTCGGTCACAGTCTTGACCCAGGCTGGTTAAATCCAATGAACTTGAAAGTAACAGGAGACTGCAAAAATAAAACATCTCCGAACTACCATTTTAAAACTCCCTCTTTTGAATGTTATCTGCCTCCTCCAGATCCTTCTAACTGAAAATACTAAACTATGTTGTGATGTAACTAACCAAGACAAGGGTCAATAGAACTAAATTAATTTTTGAAATGGTTTAGCCAGCCAGATCCAAGAGAGGTACACTGCAATGTTCTTGGCAAGTGGGTAAGCAAAAGAAACTTGCAAAATCTGTTTAAAAGGCTCCTTCCCGCAATCTCAGCAGGTTGCCAAGGAAAATCACTCTACATTTTCCTGCAAATTTGAATTAATGAATCAAAATCAGATCAGCTGGGAAGATTTTAAGCTTTGCTGCAAGCAAGATAATCAAACCAAACAATCTAAGGGCACAATCCTAACCAACCTTCCAGCACTGACATAGCTGTGTCAGTGCTACATCCTACAATGGGGCAGTAGTCATGGAGGCCTCCTCAAGGTAAGGGAATGTTTGTTCCCTTACCCCAGAGCTGCATTGCCCTTAATGCAGAATTGGTTAGGATTGGTTAGGATTGCACCCTGAGAAGTGAAAGAAAATCAAAATTAATAAGATGCTGTAATGTACTCTTTTCGAATTATGGTGTTGGAGAAGACTCTTGAGAGTCCCCTGGACTGGAAGGAGATTAAATCAGGCAATCCTACAGGAAGTCAAGCTTGACTGCTCCCTGGAAGGAGCAGTATTCAGATACTGAAGCTGAAGCTCAAATACTTTGGCCACCTCATGAGAAGAGAGGACTCTTTAGGAAAGACCCTCATGCTGGGAATGATTGAAGGCAAAAGGAGAAGGGGGCGGCAGAGGATGAGATGGTTAGACAGTGTCACTGAGTCAATGAACATGAATTTGGGTGAGCTCTAGAAACTAGTGGAAGACAGAGAGGCCTGGCATGCTGTGGTCCATGGGGTTGTGAAGAGTCGGACACGACTTGGTGACTGAACGAAAATCTGCAGTCACAATAGAATTGTGCCCCATTGACAATGTGTATACTCGGCACCTGTGCTTTTCCCCCAAGGTGCAGAGAATGTTTTCCAAGAGCAAACAGGAGCTTACCTGGTAGTCGTGACACTCTCTGCCTGAGCCCCGGCTCTGTGGTCAGTCTTGCCAAGGTGCTCGGCCGCTGAGTGGGAGTGCAAGTGCTTGTTCTTTTGGACCTCCAGGATGTCGAGGTGGGAGACGTGGCCATGGCCTAGCTCCTCATGCTCAATCTCCACCACCTGTACCTTCCCGAGGCCCAGACTCAGCAGTAGGCGGGTCAGGCCCTCAAAGGACAGGGTGCCATTCTCGCCATACTGTCCAAAGAGCTGCTGCAGGTAGTAGCCCTGCTCTTGGGTAGCATCCTCAGGCAGGACCCAAGCAGTTCTCTCAGCCCCCGAGTCAGCAGGATCAGCCACTTCAAAGCTACTTATGCCCTGCAGGGGTAGCAGGGCCACCCACACTCCAGCCAGAAAGAACCTCCATGTCTTCTGGTCCATCAAGAGGGGTCTGCAGGAGAAAGAACACAAGACCTGAGCCACCGAACTCTGATGAGGCCCCTCACCCACAAAACATCTTTTGGCCCGGTTTAGCCTTTGCCCTGACTGGGTCACAGGAGGCAGCCTGAAAATCCACTTCCCATATTTATCTCTCACTGCAATAGGCGTAGCTCCATAGATGCTACAAGTCTTCCAAAGGGGAGGCCTGGAAATGAGAACCTCCCAAATAAAGCCAGGCCTGGTGATCCGTTTCAAGGGAACCTCTCCTTTCATTTGCTCTCCTTTCATAAAGCAACAAACAAATGGTTGGCATGGCAGATTATGCAGCCTGTTTTGGAAGACCCCTGAGTGGTAGATCAAGCCTAGCTTGTGGTTATGAGGAAAGGAACAACTGTCCTGAAGGAGCAACATAATTAGATAGGGGAGAGAGAGAGAGAGAGAGGCCCTGTCTGTTTAGCTGAGCATCTTGAGAGACACAGAGAGGGGGAAGGAAATCAGCTTGAGAATTGCCATCTACATACTAAAGGAGACTCGGAAGGAAAAAAGACAGGATAGGAAACCTCCCATGATCTTCCCAACTAGCTATAGCGCCCCCTTTAGGTGCAGGATGTTTGTGCATGGTTGTTGCACTTTTCCAGCACAAACAGGGAGAAGGAAGGAAACTAACTAGCCATGTTTACATTGCAGGAGAAATGATACTTATGAAGCTCTGGTAGTTGCTTCTGCTCTAATAATTGATCTTTGTAATAATCCATTTAGCATGCTGAAAGAGCAGAAGCAATTATTAATATTGATAATCTATTATTATTATTATTATTATTATTATTATTATTATGAATAATCAATTGTTAATAATAGATTATTCCTAATCATAATAAATAATCATCAATTGATTATAAATGATTAATAATTGCTCATTCGCTGTTTCCCAGTTAATCAATTTCGGTTCACTTTGGGCAGGGGACTTTTCTTACAAGTTTCCTCTCATTTTCCCCTTTCTTTTTAATTGAAAGGCTATTTTGCAAGAAACCAAGAAAAAGGAAAAAAATGAGAGGAAGCTCCTAAATAAATGACAAATGGATCCATACACAGCTGCTAACAAAACTACGACTCTTCCTCATTATAGATCAGAGCTTATTTAGGGCGCAATCCTAATCCTTCCAGCATTGACATAGCTGTGCCATTGGAGCATGTGTTGCATTCTGCATTGGGGAGGGCTGTCATGGAGACCTCCTCAAGGTAAGGCAATGCTTGTTCTCTTACCTTGGAGCTGCATTGCCCTTACCCCGGTGCTGGAAAGTTGGTTACAGTTATGCCCTTGAACATTCGGAGGTCCGAATCTACTGTTGCATGCCAATCCCATTTTCTAATATGCAAGGCAATGGCACTGAATTCAAAAAATCTCAGGACCTGAGCTACTGTTGCTGATTTTAGGAGGCTGAAATGTCACAGAAGCTTCCGAAGAGACGACAGTTTCTAAGGCCCAACAAACGGCCAAAAAAGGGAGAAAATCTGGGATTTTTAAAAATCACAAGTCATCATTCTTAATGCCAGATACAGAACTCGGGGATAATTGGGGATTTTTGCCATGAACATTTCCCCATATTTTCACTTGCTTTAGACCTTTCTGACACCTCCAAAGTTCCTGTAAAGTCTTTGCATCATGTGGGAATTGCTGAATTGTCACCCAGATGCAGCAGCCACTGCTATTTTGTTGGGGTCCCCGTCCTTCTCCCCCAAGTAACCAGCAAATAGAGAACAACTTTTAGTCAGCTCACTGGACTGTGAAGTCTACCTGATTTCCAGGAGTGGAAAATTCAGGGACTCGGGTGACCCTCTCCCCAACCAGTTCTCACCTGTGGAATTGGGTAACACCCACCAGTTATAAAAAGTGGCGTCACACACATCCCACTTTGTGCATTTGCCCAGATTTGATGTCGGGAGCAACTGATGCTCCATGGAGGCTGCCCAGACTGCCAAAGGGCTGGGGCAAGGACCAGCTAGAACAGCAGAAAAACCCATTCTATAGGGCAGAAAAACCCATTCTGAGACACAGACATATCGGGCGCGAAATATGCTATAGATCACTTAAGCATTTTTATAACACATTTCCTTTTTTTTCCTTTCCCCATACTTTTTAAAAAAGGTATCTTCGTTTGTAATAGTTATTAAAACGATCGAGTTAATTCCGTTGTAATTTTTCTGTTTCTATTTGTATTGTTTTTAAATGGATTTTTTCACACAAAAATTAAGAAAAAAAATGGAAAGTGAATGGGGCAGGGAAAGGAACCTGAAAAGTTGCACCAGGTTTTGTTTTATTTGCTACTTACCTTTTAAGATCCTTGCCTCCCCTGGCTGCCTGCTGCCCACTTTTCTCCTTTTGTTGGGTTCTTGGTGCTTTAGTTCTTTCTCACTTTTTTTCTCTCCACTCCTTTGACATTTTGCAACCTTTCAAGTCTCATGCATGTTTACTGTAGTACCTGCCTAGTCCAGTTCACTCAGGTGGGAGTGGGTTGCCACATCTCTCAAACTGCCCATGTTCTGCTACTACTTGATGTTAAGGGTCTCCCTGTTAACCTTGGAAGATTTTCCCAAGGCAGAGTCCTTCTGTCCAGGCTCTCTAGCGTTGGGTGGTGGGACTGCCTTTTCCCCACTCATTCAATTAGAAATGGGGAGTGGGGGTAGGAGCCTTAGCTAACCACTATTCACTGTGCCCATTTTGCCCTCCACCTACCTTTACAGACCTTTTCTCCATGAATTCACCTAATTTATTTTTAAAGCCATCTAAACTGGTGGCCACTATCATGGCATCAAGGTTCATGAATTAACTATTGATGGTGTGAGAATGGTTTTTAGGGCGCAGTCCTAACCTGGAGTTAGGCCGGTACAGGTAGGCCAACAAAGTTTGGCTGGTACAAGAACCACCATAAAGGACATTTGGGCAACTCTCGGAGTCAGGGAGGATGGCTCACGTCTGTCTGCTGGTCTCTCTGACTCCGAGAGTGGACCAAACATACTTTATGGTGTCCCTTGTGCCAGATAAACTTTGCTGGCTTAACTGTGTCGGCCTAACTCCAGGTTAGGATTGCGCCCTTAGTCTGTTCTGAATCTTCTATCTATCAATTTCAGTGGATGACCCCTCAAGTTCTTTTAATCATGTGTTATGATAGAGGGTAGCAGTTCGAAAGCACCTAAGTGCAAGTAGATAAATAGGGACCACTTCGGTGGGAAGGTCACGGCGTTCCATGTGCTACGGCGTATAGTCATGCCGGCCACATAACCATGGAAGCTTGTCCTCGGACAAAAACGCCGGCTCTACAGGCTTTGAAACAGAGATGAGAACCGCCCCCTACAGTCAGTCACGACTAGACCATTCGGTCATGGGGAAACCTTTACCTTTATGATAGAGGGAGAAAAACGTCTCTGAATTCACTTTCTCCACACCATGCACACTTTTATAAACCTGTATATCATGTTTCACCTTGATTGCTGTTTTGGTTTTGGAGAAGCTTTACAACAGTCCTGCAAAGTAGGCCACTATTCCCCTCCACCCATACTGCAGATGGGAGGCTGAGCGACAATGGCCTGCATGAGTTCAGCACCATGCAGCACACCTGAACAGGAGACTTTCTAGTTCCTACCCTGATTTCTTCACCGGCTATGCAATACTAGTTCTTATGAGCCTCTATTATTAGCCTTTGACATTATCCCCATTTCACAAGTCTCCTGGGAAATTGCACAAGTAAATAAAAATGAAGCAAATGCCAAAACAATAACAGTGAAAAAAATACCTGTCCGGATCAAAGTCTGGAACTCAAAATCTTTCTCGGTGTTGCAACGTCAGGCTGCTGTTATCAGCTTATTCCGTTTCCTTGCTGGAGCCCAGCATTCCACAGCCTCACCAAGCACTAATTCAAACCAACAGCTTCCAGCCCAACAATAATCTCTGATTATGAGGGGAAACTGCAGGGTTCAGGCTTTTAATAGGCACAGTTTTGGTCCCATGGGGTCTTTTGATCCACCTCAGTGGTGGGTTGCATTAGCAGAGGTGGGACCTCCATAGTCCTGCCCATTATAAGGCAACATGTGGAGATTTGAGTATGTCAAGATTTGTAGACTTTTCCCAGAAATTTCAGTCAGTTGGAGGATGGTGACAAAAGAGGAACAGTTTGTCCCTATTATCACTGGGTATTGGAGGATGGTGGGAAAAGAAGTTGTGTAATGAAGGTGAGAATGTATGTGCACACACACACACACACACACACACACACACACACACACCTCTTAACTTTGAGATAAAGGTAAATTAAAATTGTATTTCAAACCAAGTTAGATATTAGCACCATCTGTCTCTAGGGCAGCAATTCTCAAACTTTTTAGCACCAGGACCCACTTTTTAGAATGGCAATCTGTCCGGGACCCACCGGAAGTGATGTCATGGCTGGAAGTGCCTTCATTGTGAGGGCAGAGCATGCTGCTTTCCTGAGAATGCAGCAATATGTTGGGTTATTCCTCAGCCATTTTCCAATAACGAAGTGAATCGGAAAGAAAAAAGCCAGCTTACAACCTTGACACAAGCAAAATAACCACACAGCCACCTCCCTTTCCAGCATCCCATCTTCCCATATTTTCAGTGATGGCTGCTCTAGGTGTTTCACAACGTACCAGAAATTGGGTCATGACCCATTTTTGAGTCCTGACCCACAGTTTCAGAACCACTGCTCTAAGGCATTTCAGCTCACCTATCCAGGATTTTCACTGTGGGAGTGGCCTAGGAGAAATAGAAGCTTCATTTCCAGCCTGTGGGTTTATAGAGGCAACAGCCTGGCCCCTAATGGAACCAAGGGCCTGCCCTAGGTCAACCTTTGGTCTGATCGAGCAGGCCCCTTCCTCTTGTGTAGCTGTGTGGAGTCAAGCGTTTTTCCTATACTACTCTTTGGGAAAAGGAAGATAACCTTTGGGACGGGGCCAGGTGAGGGGAGGGGGGAGGGAGTACAAATTGTCCTTGATAGTTTTGCAAGCCAAGTTGCTTTATTTGGAAAAGTTAATCGTTCACTTAGCTACTCAAAAGCTCAGAAGCTAAGTGAGCGCCTTCCTCCACCAGGCAAGATGTATTAAAGGTCGATTTCTGGTTGCAGTGATATGTGAAAAGGGAAGGGGTAAGGTTGGTGAGAACTTGCATGAAGAGGAAAGGAAGAGGTGAGCCAATCTCCCCAATTTAAGTTGCTGATTTATTTGGCAATATATGTCCCCCGTTCTGTGAGGTGACTAGTCCACAGGGAACATTGGTCATCAAAGCTCCCTAAATGGCAAGTCATTAACTGGAATTCCAATTGTACCCATGCTGAGGGAAACTCCCTTTCACAACTGCTATGGCAAAACATTCAATGTTTTACTGGAAAAGCTGATTAGATTGGATGGGGAGGGGGAGAGAAAAAGAGCTTGCTGGGACGCTCACTACAACTTATATTGAAATCCATCAAATTCTCAACATTTGAAATTTATATTTTCAAATATAGTATGCAGACTTCTTCATGCACATTTAATAATTCAATGTTAATTGTACTAAATGAAAAAAAAGCCTCAATTAAACTCTACTCCTTGTTAGGAAGTACAGTCAGTATTCATCCACTTGTAAGTCCTCACATATAGCAAATTCACAGATAACAAATCCTATGGGGTTAGGTGCAAGGGATACCTTATCTGCCATCAGAAGAATCCAGCAGAGACCCTCAGGAAGCCAGCAGAGGGCAGCAGGAAATGGCAAAATATCTCTGAACAGTGCAAACACCTTAGGCCCCTGTGGCCTGCATGGACCCCTAAAATATGGCTGGCAGATGTTTCCGTCAGCCATTTTAAACTGGACTGCACTGGTTACAGGGGCCATTCTAAAGGTCCCTGCAGCCTTCAGAAGTCTCTACCACAGTGAAAAATGAGGACAGACTGAGGCACAGATAATGAGGTAATTAGCGATTCTGTCCCTCGCAGATAAGCAAATTCGCAGATATTTATACATGTCCCACTTCCTTACCTGTGAATTTGGGACCTGCGATTTTAACTAACTGCCGGTTCCAAACCTGCAGGTCTGGGTGGAAACCAGACCTGTACCCTCCGAACACGAATGGAGTTGTGCTACAGTTGCATCTGGAGGGACTTCTGAGGACCAGGATAGCTGCACGTGGCCTCCCCAATCTTCAGAATGCCTCCTGAGGGCTGCGGAGGCCAAGCGCCTGCTTCCCCGGCCCTCAGAAGACCCTCTGGATATGACCGGATCACAGCTGTGGTTGCATCTGGAGGGTCTGACATGCCAAGACCCACAGATTTGTTGATCCATGGGTTTTGGTATCTGTGGGGATTCTGGGAATGGAACCCTTGGTGCCTCATTATCAACAAAAAAAGTAGTTCACAGAGAAATCAATTTACATAGCAAAAATAAATCAGTAAACAGTTCCTTGCCCCCTTTTGTAGGCTTACAGTCTAAAAACACATACAGAGGAGAACACCAGCAACAGCCACTGGAAAATGCATCATGGTGGGGTGAAGAGGAACAGATGCTCTCCCCCTGGTAAATGTAAAAGAACACACTTAAAAGTGGCTCTTCGCCCCGTCAGCTGGACCTTTCATGCAAGACCGCATTATGATTTTCAGGGGCCCTAGGCACATTTGCCTTCTTGAGCCCCACCCATCAAAACAATATTTAAAATTAATTTGTGATATTACTTCAAACATTTCAACTTTTTTCTGTTTTAGGCCACATGTAATAGATTTCTGTGGGTCCTAAAAGTCTCACGTGAGGAAAAAAATGAAAACATTTTCTTTGACCTTCAAAGTTCATTTCTTCCGATTGTTAAAGAAATTAAAATATTTTCATAGCCCCCTAAAATTATTGTTCACCCTAGGCACTGTGCCTAATGGATACGCTGGCCCTCATTTTCAGGGATGGGAACTTGGCTCATGTTGATTCAAGTTGCGCAAAATCCCTGTTTGGGGGGACTCATGTTGACTGGAGTCACTGACCCTGATGTGACTCGGGAGTCAGGGCCAGTGACGTGAAATAGCATTCTGGATTTGAGATGACTTGAGTCCCTAGTGGGTGTGCACGGGTGCTGCTTTCACATTGCACTGAAAAACCTTGTGGGCGATCCGGAAGCCAGCCTTCAGAAAGATGGCAGCAGCAGATGTTGTGGGAGGAGGGTCAGTGGTACCAGGAGGTAGGGGCCGAGGGGAAGAGGAAGGCTTAATTTTTTTCCACTGCAAGGCTGTGGGAGGGAACAGAAGGTGTGGGCAGCCAGCCCAGGACACAGAGGAAGGGCATTCATGGTGATCTAGGAATGGACAATTTGATGAGCGGTTTAATTTTTTTTCTGGATAAGGGAGGGGAGAGGAGGCGGCACCCAAAGCATGGAGGGAGGGGTTCTTGCAATAGTAAGCCGTGGCTGGAGTTTCTTTTTCTATACAAGCCCAGAGAGCAGCAAAAGGAGATGGGGAAACCAGGGGGGAGGCATTTCTTTAGACAGACTACGAATGCTTGTATCTGCTCATGGTCAATTTGCATTCGGCGTGACAGGACTGGTTCCACTGGGCTTCTGCATATTCCTCGCTTACATAAATGGTGGTTGGACTAAAGTGTTTCAACACATAGATGACTGGGATGCAGATAGGATGGGAACATCAGGGGCATGCAGTGATGTCATTCAGGGGGAACGGACCAGAACGGGCGTTCCGGATCCTAACGGGCTCCGTGGCTAGTTCCGGGGTCCCGACAAGTGCCAATCAAAAGTGAGTTCCTGTTCCTAAATCATTTGAATGACACCACTGGGGGCATGCTAAATGCCAACGCCCACCCACACCCCACCACCACTTCCCTGTTTTCTGTGAAGTTGTGCTCAAGGAACTTGGCTTGACTGGACTCATTTCTTGAAATGACTTGCAACTTGACTTGAATGACTAAATTTCTCATGAGTAGAGTTGTGACAGCCATGAGCTATAACTTGTGAGTTGCGTCAAGGGATAATTGACTTGTGACTTGGGCACATCCCTGCTGATTTTATGTTCAAAACTGTATGCATTTGAGTTTCAAAATAAATTCTAGCTTGGAGCTTGAGATTCAATCATTCAGTTCTTATGAGACCACATTGACACATACACACCAGAAGCTGAAATCAGAGTTTTGAATTTTGGCATACAGATTCAAACACTGAGAATCTGATGTAGGCACTAAGGCTTCTATGGCCGGAATTACTACCTAGTGAGAACTTCATGTCAAATATTTACAAATTTGCTTAGGGTTCAATTGAGCTTTGGGCAGGAATATCTGCTTTACTTTGGTGTTTTTATACAGAAGAGCATGATACTTTATATGAAAAAAGAAAATAGGTAAAATTATTTGCAAACAATGTGTGTTAATCTATTCAGGGATCAACTTGAATCAATACTGAGCCTAGAGCCCAGTCTTATTGTTGTTTTTAAACTAATAAATGAGTTTACGTGATTCGATACAACTCTGGGGGCACAATCCTTAACTGAGTTAGGCCGGCATAAACTAAGCCAGCAAAGTTTAGCCGGCACAAGGGCCACCATAAAGTATGTTTGGACCAGTCTTGGAGTCAGAAAGGCCAGCACACAGACATGAGCCATCTTCCCTGACTCCGAGAGTAGTCCAAACACACTTTATAGTGGCCCTTGTGCTGGCCAAACTTTGCTGGCTTAGCTTATGCCGGCCTAACTCCAGTTTAGGATTGCGCTCTGGGAAAAATAAGAACTCAGTAGCAATAAAAGACCTTATACCAAGGTAGTACCATTTTGTCACATGAAGAGACGGGACCAAGAATGAGATAACCTCCAAAACCTTTATTAGACTAATCCTACCAAATAAGACATGCATTTATTAAGAAATATTATATAACAGAATTATCAGAATATGAAAAGTGATTCGTTCATGCTAACATTAAATAGCATGGTAGGAGGCATACACAATCTCTTTATCTTCCATAACAAAATGGTGAGGGCGTTTAAGAACAAAGGCAAAAATCTAGTGTTCTAAATCAGGCCTGCACAATTTGTGGCTCATCCACCGAAACAATTTAAACTCAGTTCCATGTAACGGAGAACTTTCTGAAAACTGCAGTATCTGTCCCATTTACCTCTTGCATTAGGCACAGCAAGTATTTAAATCGGAATTGATCACTACTGCAGTTCTGGAGTAGCTAATGCAGACTCCTTACATACCTCTTCGGAATGCCAGATCACAACATTTTAAGCCATTATTGAAATAAATGCATGTTTTGATTTTTCCATGCTTGACTACTGTATGTTTGATAGCTGAATATAGAATGTAAACCAGGTCCACTGAAAAAATCTGGATTTGAGGAGATAATCAAGAGTGTTTATATACCGCTTTTCAACACAAAATTCACAAAGCAGTTTACAGGCAAATAATATTTAAATTAAATGGCTCCCTGTCCCCAAAGGGCTCACAATCTAAAAAAAATAATGAAAAACACCACCAGCCACCAGAAAAGCCAACAGAAAAGACACTATTCTGGGGTGAATAGGGACAGTTATTCTCCCCCTGCTAAATATAAGAGGAACATTACTTGAAAAAGTGCCTCTTGCTCAGTTAGTTGTTGTTCAGTTGCTAAGTCATGTCCGACTCTTCGCGACCCCATGGACCACAGCACGCCAGGCCTCCCTGTCCTCCACTAGCTTCCGGAGTTCGCCCATTTTCATGCTCATCGCTTTGGTGACACTATCTAACCATCTCATCCTCTGCCGCCCCCTTCTCCTTTTGCCTTCCATCTTTCCCAGCATGAGGGTCTTTTCTAAAGAGTCCTCTCTTCTCATGAGGTGGCCAAAGTATTTGAGCTTCAGCTTCAGGATTTATCCTTCCAGGGAGCAATCAGGCTCGACTTCCTGTAGGATTGACTGAGCGGATCTCCTTGCAGTCCAGAGGACTCTCAAGAGTCTTCTCCAACACCATAATTCAAAAGCTCAGTTCGTAGGGGTGAGCAAGTACTACTTGCATTGTGAATGGGCCATCCCAATAGAACATGTGTGACATCCTTTTCATTCCCTGGCTGCTACTGAGTGCTACCACTGCTATCCATACCAGGGGTTCAGGAGTCAGCTTGTCTGGATGGGCCCTCTGAAGAGCCAATGCCCAATCCAGTTACCCAATGCCATCCTGAAAGTCACCCTTCGATGTTGTAATTATCATGAGATGTGTATGAACCAGATCCACACATGTATCCACAGTAATCAGGTGTGCAAAAAATTAAATGATGTCCACTAAACCTACATAGTATGTAGATGTCAATTTAATAATTTATAGAAAGATGGTTACATGTTTTTTTGGAAGACAACAAGATCATATACCTTCTTTTTACCCAAAACAAAAAATTGCCAAGACCAACATAAAAGTGACAAAATACAACACCTTTTTCTTGTCCAGTTATATCAAGAACTTATATCATATGGCAGGTGTTTGTGCAAGACTGAAGCAAAAATTGTACAAATCTAAAGATGGTACAACCTTCCCCATGCAACTTCTGTTTCCTTCCAGCCAGTAAAATTCATGCAACAGGTTTTTAATTTCCTAGCATCTCTCTCTCTCTCTCTCTCTCTCTCTCTCACACACACACACACACACACACACACACACACCCCTACACCTCTAGAGATAAAATTTGGGGGTTGTTTTCTGCTTACTAGAACCCCAATATTCCACTATTCTTGCCTGAAGCAGATGTCGATTTCAGGAAAACACCAATGCAACAGAAGCATTTCTCCCAGCTGATCCTCAGCTTCAAGTATAATGCGAGACTGGATGCAATGAAGGCCTATGCTTTAAATAGTTCTGCAGAACAGGGAATTCTAAAAAGTGCTGCTTGTCTCACCCTTGCAAACCGTGACCTGAGTAGCCACACTTGCTAATGATCACTCTCAGGAGCCATACTTTCTAGAGGAGATGTTCGCTTACATTTTTTTTTAAATCACAGCAAGAAAATTCTAGGGGGGAATTTTCAGCAGGAAAATGGAATGGGGAAAGGGTTAAGCCCTTCTTCTTGTGGTTATGCCTCCTCCCTCCCCACTGTGTGCATTTTTATAGAGACATAACCAGCATCAAGCACAATATTCAAATTACAATTAAACTCATGTTTCAGGGGTTAAGGGTCAGCATTTACAAGGGGCACTACAATAGTTTAGGTGAGGCTGTCTGCTTCTGGCTTCTGGAGGATCACAGCAATTTTTTCAGGAATTTACTGGAAAATGGCTGTGGGCCTCTGCTAGGATGTCTGTTGTAGCAGCAACACATGTACTGTTTGAGCGGAGAGAGAATTTCCTACCAGAATGGACAGCTCAGTAAAAACTGCATGCTCAACAGAGAGCCCCAATAAGTCCACAAAGCCATTTCCTTCATATTTTCCATACAAATAATAGAATCTGGAGCAAATTTTGGAACTAGCCCATTGCAAGTACCTATCAGGTGAAAAGCCCTTTTCAGCACTGTGTGGGCGAATGTATAAGAGTTTGCTAAGATTCGCAACAAAAGAGAGTTACCTTCAATTAGTCTCTTGGAATGCCAGGTGTCGCTGATTCTGGGGCTGGAAGATCTGGCTTAGCTGAATACCTGGAAGGGTTAAGGGTCGCTGCTAGGGCTCTACTCAAGTCCTGCTCGATGGACCTGGGAGTGGCATATAGGAGGCAGGCAGCTAGAGGAGTTTGGAAGCCAGAAGCATGCATGGGAATGGGCGGCTGTAGCTTGAGTTGTTGAGGGTAGGGCTTCCCCCTTTCTTCCTGCCCTTGGCGCTTTCTCTTTAAGAGCAGATAATTTTTCTCCGTTCCCACTACAATTAAACAGGTGAGGCTTTTCTGGGCTGGCATAGAGATAAGGAAAAGCTTCACCTGCTTCATTTCTCAGTGCTAGCTTGCAGTTCAAGTCACAGCAACAG
This sequence comes from Lerista edwardsae, assembly GCA_029204185.1. Taxonomy (NCBI): domain Eukaryota; kingdom Metazoa; phylum Chordata; class Lepidosauria; order Squamata; family Scincidae; genus Lerista; species Lerista edwardsae. The sequence goes on from JAJKFI010000076.1 coordinate 1,192,389, forward strand.
AAAGAAAATAGTGCTCATATAACACAATCATGTTGCATTGGAGATTCTTGGCAGAATACTCTCAGACCAGATTTGCTAAGAGGGAATTTTAGGAGCTGGCAATATTTAGTGCTTTGGGGATGAGAAGAGTCTGCTGAAATTCCTTCTTCCACACACTACACAAAGTAACTTCTGTTGCACCTTGCCTGGCACAGAGTATCACACAAATGTAAGTTACCCTAATTTCAGGATCATTCCTAGGGAAGAATGCTTTAAACTGCACAGTAGGAGTCAGTTTGCTTTTTATTTTTTTTTAGCAAATAATACTTTGCTAAATAATACTTTAGAAATATACTCTAGAAATAATACTTCGCATTTCTAGAACATTTAAACTTCTTCTCATACATCATCTCAGTACCCCTCACAACAATCCTGAAGGTAAGTCAATATTGTTCATGGTTTTGTAGATCAGGTGAGGCTGAGAACTAGTGGCCTGCTTAAGGCTGTCTAGTGAGTTCGAGGAAGACCCCAAATGTTAAATCCGTGACTTCCTGATTCATAGTTCAGTGGCTTGGAGACTATGCTCTGCTAGCTTGGTACGTTAATGGATATTTGGGGGAAAAGAATGAATAAGTCTCCTTAAAGCAAATTATTTTTTCGCCTTGGTAAGATTGTCCTGAAAAAGGAATTTTAAAAAATATTAGCAACAAACCCTAGTCCAGGAAAAAGCTGATATTTACAACCTGTACACGTAACATGAATTTTGCAAGTTGGCATATATTTGCTGGTGCTCAGTGGCGTTCTTGGCCCTAGTTCTGCCCAGGGGCCAGTTATAGGAGTGTTCCCCTGCTGACCCGGAAGTAACCGTATCACCACAATGACTTTAGGTGCCTTCAGAATGCGGCCCTTTCTCTCTCCCCACCCCCACCCCTGCTCTGGAGCAAAAAAAATGGACTAGGTTCTAAACAGCTGCCCCTTTCTCCCCCCCTTTTTTTTTAAAGAGGAAGAAGGGGCCAGTCCTCAGATCAGCGTGGCATCGTACCAATAGTGGCTGCAAGCTTACAGCCACTATTGACGCAATGCCAGAGCCCCCCAAAAAGCAGCAGCCGAATTCACACCGCAGGGGGGGGGGTGCTGGGATTGTGTGGATGGCAATGGGGGGCACCCCTGCATGGTGCCCTGGGCATGATGCCCTGCAGGTGCACCATGGAGCCCTGCATCCATTCATACACACACCCCGTTATGCCAGTGCTAATGCTACATACTGTAATTTATTTTTCTTCTAGACAACTTATTCCACTTAGCTAGTCTAAATGAGCAACAGGATATGCAGGCACAGAAACTCTTTCCAGGTTTTTGGGAATCCTGCTTGGTTCCTCTGTTGGCTTCTGAAAGCATGGCATTAAATGCATGGCATTAAAAACACATGCATAATATTACAACGTTCACAGCCCTAAGAGGTAGAAACTTGCTTTTGAAAAATACTGAAAGCGGAGGGTCTTGGCACACTAAACCATAGTGTGGTTCCAGGATGCTCACAGCTCTGGCCTTTGGGATGTGCAGAGTGCTACCGCCGGTTGGCAGCCCAGCAAACAAAAGGAGTGCAGCATCTAGCAGTCTTCAGTGGGGAAAGCTCTAGGAGTCGTCATCCTCATCAGCAAGTAGGTGGACAGCCTTTGAGTCCTCAAAGCAGCCTTGAAAGAAGGAGAAGAGGGCCTGGCGGAGGTGGCGGTGGTTGGTCTTCAAAAAGAAGGCGTGGCCTTCATCTGGGTAGACCTGCCGAACAACAGATTGGGGTGGGGTTAGGTGCATCCTATTGTCTTGCAGATGGAAAGGAAAAGGGGTGCTTTCTCTCATGCTGATAATTAATTACTCACAGAAATCAACCAAGTCAGCTTCCAGGGAACAGGGCTGGCCTTAAAAACTGTGGGACCTAATGCAAAATATTTTGGCAGGGGCCCCCATCCCTACGGTCTCCCTACTCACCAGGATCAGCAGCAGTGGTGAGGCACCTGGCAGTTGTGTCACTGTTTGGGGGGCAGGGGGGGGATTCCAGCCAATTAGACCCAGAGTGAGCAGACGGGCAGGAAGGAGGGGCCACCCAGTGTGGTGAAACCTCCTCTCACCACACTCTCCTCACGATGCCTCAGCATGGAAGATTCCATGCCCGAGCGTCGGCTGCAGAGCGAGGTGGCTGTGGGTGCTTGGCTCACTGCCCCAGTGCAGGGCCCAATTTGGCCAATTTAGTCAAACTGGCCTGATGCTGGCCCTGCCAGGCCAACTGCTCAGTAAAATGCAATTAACTATATAATAATGCCAGTTTAAGAATCTTAAACAGCAGACCAGAAGGCCTGAGATGGGCAATTGCCCCTCTTCACCCCCCAGCAGTGTCTTTCCTAGTCTGTTTTGGCTGTTGCTGGTGGTGTTTTGCATTTTTTGTAGATTGCGAGCCCTTTTGGGACAGGGAGCCATTTAACTTTATTATTATTTGCCTGTAAACCGCTTTGTGAACTTTGTGTTGAAAAGCGGTATATAAATATGATGGATTGATTGTGGGTGCTCTGAAGGAGGACAGCAAAGCCCAAGCAATGCCTCGCCTCAACTACTGTACCACTTTCAGCGGTGCCTTTCCAGTCAAAGTGGCCACTGTAAGAGCAAGAGAGAGGTGAAGAAAAGCCACAGGACTGAAGGCCACTGCTTGGTGATTGCACTCTCCTGAGGAGGAACTGCCGAAGCGGCCCAACCAAGAGTTTGCTCCTTCTTGCCAATGTTGTAGGTCAATTCAAGTCAACTTAGTTCAGCTTCCACCTCTGCCTGTTAGCACTGCTTATCACGTCACAATGCACCAGTTCTGGGCTCTGTGCCTCTAACAGTGGCACAGAAGGGTGAATTTCAACAGCTGTGTTTTTTTTCTTCCCATGATAGTGCTGTGGTGGTGGGAAAATGGTACCTGGCAGATTTCCCCTTCAGGGCAGCTCTTAAATCATTATAAATATTATGAACATGTGAACATAATCTGTTGTTCTTCCATGCGGTATATGGCATTCCCAGGTGATTTCCCCTCCAGGTACCGGCCAGACCCCAACTTTCCTAGTGTCTCAGGCCAGATCCAGGGCTTAGGAACATCTGGAAAATAATCTCAAGGGGACAAAGTGCAAAAATGGGCAGTACATGGATCAGATTTCACAAACTGATTTGATGTGACCAGTTGCCACAAAATTGTTTAGCCTGTTATCATGCTGGCCTGATCAATACTCATACTGAAAAGTCACTTTATACAGAGTTCCTGGAACTACACGTACGGTGACTGCATGTGGAAAGGCTTCTCCACACATGAAAAACTCTATGCCCATGGGGGAAAATATCATGATCAGAAGAAGTGAATTATCACCTAGCTTTCTCCTTGACATGCAAGTTTTCCAGGTTTGTGGGGGAACAGCCAGATCCTCAGTTCCCCATCAACAATCTGAACTGGTACAATCCCAGGAATTTGGGACCATGTGATTTATCTGCATATACAGCACAGCTACATGGTAAAGAAATACCAATAATGGAATTATGAGTTGCTGAATCCTGCGATTGCCAATGATGGGCAAATTCCATTCTGTCACCTGAGGTCAACAGGTAATAAATGGGAAAAATATGAATGTCTCATTCACTGGCATTAAGGGGATTCATGGATGGCAGTGAGAACTGCAAGAGAACGGATTCTACTGCAAGAGAACGGATTCTCCTTTCTCAAAAATATATCCTACCTGGGTGGTGTAGTCAGATTCTGCAGCGAGTAGCTGGACCAGAAGCTCAGCTGTATGCTGGAAATGCACTGTGGCTGCCAGAGGAAAAATGGAGAATGTGAGCAGGCTGGAGACTTCCATAAGGTCAAGTGGAGCTTGGATGAAGGAGGAGGCAGGAGGAAAGATGTACAAGCAAGAAATGAAGCCTCAAGAGGCAGACTCAAGAAGTTAGGTTACATTTCAGCATGGTCCTGTTGCAATATTCCTTTGGTTTGGCACAGCAGTTATCCCTGCAGAAGCCAGCCCAAGTCCATAAAGGGTTCTGCAAGAAGGTAAACTGAGCTCAACATGCATATTATTCCTCAGTTGATCCAGGCAGATATGCTTAATCAGTTCTAGCCTTGAACACTTTTTGTGTGTATCTTGTTTCTTTATTCCAGCATGCTTTGCTTTTTGTCTCTAATGACATCCCTTCTGTTTAATGACATCCTTTCTGGTCCCCATAGGCTGTCATTTTCAAAAGTGGGTCCAGTGCTAAAAGGTTTGGGAACAACTGGTTTAATAGTTGCTTGCTATGTTGCTGTTTTGTTTTTCCCTGCACTTTAATAAATAGGTAGACTGTACAGTTCTTGGGTAACAATTACTGGTAGATAATTTGTCAAAATCTGGTGTTGGGTAAAATAAGACAAAATTATCTAATTCAAAGAATTGCAGATACTCTTAAGTATTCCCCTTGACTTATCCACAGGGCATGGCAAATTCCATGATATTTTGCTTAAAACTTGCCCTCGACTTATCCATGAGATCGACTTGTACACGAGTGTATATGGTAACTAAACAACCTGTATGTAATTTTATTTTTATATTGCTCCTGAGAAAGACTAGCCTTTTGAAAAGCTTTAGGCTTAAAATAATTGTTAAAAAAGAACTCAAAATGTTTCTAGAGCACTGTTGAGGTTTCTGCTTCTGTTGTTTCTATGCTGAACTAGGGACAACCAGCACTCTGGCATCCAGATTAAATAGCTCCCTTTGCAACAACAAGCTGGAGTTACAAAATTAACTGTTCCTGTCAACCATAACTCCAGACGATTTGGTACAATTGTACCATCTCCCGCCTTCCCTGAAGTGCTTTTTCCTGTTAGCCTGCAGCTGCATTGGTAAGAAGGTGTGTGGAAGGCACTCCCCTGCCCAACTCGCATAACTAGAGATGGATTTTTGTGTGCATGTTGTAGTGTGAGTCAACAGTTGCCTCTTTTTAGCCTTACCATCTCCAGTTCCGTGGGCAAGCAGGAAGTTTCTGCCCTTGAGGTGAACAGCTTCCTGAAGCAAAGAGGCCACCTGGAGGAGAAAATGGGATGGATGGGGGAAAAAGAAGAGACACTAGCTAGAACTAAGCACAGCCATCTTCCTCACTGTCTCTGCATTTAATAACAGCCTGACATGCCAAAATTAAGCAGGCAAAGCTTTTCCCATCATATTTTCTTCAGGCCACAGAAACTTTTACCCACTTCATTTGCATGATAAGCTCTTCTTAAAGGCATAAGAGCAGAGGCCAGGAAAAAGCTGGCAACTCAAGTGAAGCTTGAATCTTCTGTTTCTTAGCCATCTCAGATGACTCAGATGTGTGTGTTGGGGTGTGTGTGTGTGTGTTTTCCCCATGTGGCCTGCAGTGCGTGAGAAAGTGCACCCCTCAGTGTAGAGGGGCTGGGACAGAGGAAGAAGCAACAGAGCCAGGGTTTGTGTCCTGGTTAGAGTGGCCCAACCAGGTTTCCTGCCTGACACTCACCCCTTGCTCATGCCCCACCGCCAGAGAAAGTCCTGACGCTGTAACCACACCCCTTCTATAGTGCGGTTCTTTCCCCCTAATCAGGAAGGGGCTCCATAAGAAAAGAGCACTCTGCCAGCTCTTCTTCTCACTTCATCCTTGCCAACCTTTAAAGGGTCGCATTTCCCTTTGAGTCTTAAATGCTGCCTTAGGAAGGCACAGCAGCACAGATGATCCGCTTCCATTTTGCTTTTAGAGACCAGGAAGCAGATCAGTGCAGCTTGTGCCTGCAGTAGGCTGGAGGGAGGTGGTGGTTGGTTTGCAGTGAAGAGCACCCCAGATCTGCTGTTCCCCCATCACCCTCGCTCAGTGTGAGCCACATCATCCGCTTCAAGGCTGGGCCGGCCCTGGGCAAGGGTTGGAAACAGGATACTCTCTTTGGTGCCTGTTTCTCCCTACCGTGTAGGCTGCATCTTCACGGGCTGGCATCCCAAGGTAGCGTTCAGAAAAGGTGGCAGCTGTGACAAGAAAGAGACCAAGGGAGCTTTAGAGCGGTCCAGGGATGATCTTCTTCCAAGAAATATCTCCACACTGTAGCTACAGTCACAAGAGTCCAAGACCAGGAAGTGGCAGAAGTCCGAGAACCCTCAACTTTGGTGATGGGCCTCATTATCTCAGCACTGGTCTCTAGACCCCAATGGCCATACAATAGTTTTTGCTGCTTGAATTTGGGCTACTTTGGCATATATTTAGTTTCTTTGTTTCAAAGGAGGAAAAAAAGCACACACTTTATGTAGCCTTTGCTGCCACTCACCATGGAAGCGGAGGCTGGTGATTGGTGCCACGGCTGCTCCACACGTAAAGAGATCACCAGCTGTTGCCATGAGCTTAAGTGCTAAAAAGCCTCCATAGGCCTAAAGAGAGGAGGAAGAGCGAAACAATTCTGTGCTTCACATTAAGTTGACTTGCTGCTGGAGTAACATCTGGATGGTCCAGGCTTGCAGTTGTGCGCTTAGCCTGATGGCCTTTTGTTCTGCCCCAGATGAACGACTGTGTCCACAGCTAATACCACAAACAAACGTTTAACCTCTGTTATGCTCCCCACACTCTGCTATTCCTGATTGTTGTTATTCTATTCCATAAAATAGGACCAAAACTTTTTCTTGGCAGAATACACATTCTTTTTCAGCTGATTTAAAGACACAATATCGGCATGACTCTGTATCCACTGATTTGTTATCCATGGATACTGGAATGCCTATTAAAAAGATAGGGGAATGTTAAACTCTCTTTTTTTACCTTGCTGCAGCAAAACCACTGATGTTCCCCCGTCTTTAAAAAGGCGTCCCCAGTATTCATGGTTTCAGGTATCCATGGTGGGGTCCAGAATGGAACCCTAGCTGATTATCGGGGCATGCCTGTATATGCAATCAATGCATGGTACAGAGAAAGTGGATCAGTGGCTCCTTCTACTCTAACAGTAGAGCCCAGCATCATCCAGTGACCCTGATGGACAGGTGATTCAGGAAAGCAGGCAAAACATGTCCCCCTTCATGCATAGTGCAACATTAATTTATGGCTTTCATTGTCACATGGTGATGCCACAGCGGTGATGAACACTGGCTTATATGGCTTTAAGAGAGAATTCACACTGACGGAGGATGGAATTATTGATGGCTATTGACTCTGCTGGCTAAATGGACCGTCCACCTTCCAAGATTTCCTTGGGAACTTTTGGTCTGCCCCTACAGAGCTACTTCTTCTTAAATGCCAAATATTTACCTTTCCGTAGACCGCTGTGCGCCTGCGATCCACATAGGGAAGCTGCACCAGCAACCTGCAGCAGGAAAAAAACAACCTCTGCTCTGTATCCCAACCAATTTCACATCTGAGGAGGACAGAGCATGGAAGAAAACTTCCTTATCATCAGAGTGGAATTTCCAGGAGAATTTTTTAAAGTTATACTTCAGAACTTTAAAAGCAGTTAACCAGCATGGGCCTTTGAACTGGACTCCTGGCAGCCATAAGCAGAAGCTGCAATTTGGCAGGTCAGCACCTAGCCTGGAACTGAGTTTCCAATGCAAAACTGCAGAGTAAGAGGATTTATTTATCCTTAGCAGGAAGCCACCACTGGCAAAGTTAAAAAGCAACCGCAATGAGCAGTGTGTTCATTCATTCATTCATTCATTCATTCAAAAGATTTCTACCCCTCCTTTTCCCACAGTGAAGGGGATTCAAGGCAGCTTACAGTAAATAGATAAAAACAATATTAAAACAGAATAAAACAGATTAAAACAACCATAAAAACAGATTAAAACAACTGGATCACCAGCATTAAAAACCATTTCATTAAAAAACACCAGCCAACCACTCATTCAAATGCCTTCTTAAAAAGCAAGGTCTTGAGGCCCTGCTGAAAGGTCTCAAGAAAAGGAGCCATACTTAATTCAAGGGGAAGGGCATTCCATTAATGGGGAGCCACCACTAAGAAGGCCCTATTCCTAGCCGCCACCACATTCACGTCTCCTGGTCATGGCACAGTCAGAAGGGCCCCTCCTGATGACCTAAAAGGACAGGTAGGATTATATAAGAGAAGGCAAATACCCTGGACCCAAACTGTAAAGGGCTTTAAAAGTCTAGTACTGTACTTTGAATTCATCCCCGAAACAAATTGGCAGCCAGTGTAATCACCAAAGCAGCAGCCTGACCGAGTTGAGCCAACGTGCTCCAGCAACCACCAGGGCTGCCGCATTCTGCACTAGTTGCAGTTCCCGGACCGTCTTCAGAGGCAGCCCCACATAGAAGCATTGGTTTATGTGCATTGGTCTTCAGTGGACAAACTCTGAGGAACTCTAACCAGCACTGAGCACTTGTAAAGCACTGCCATCCTGTGGCCAACTGAAAAACATGGCACAAGTAAAGCTCAGGCCTGAGTGGCTTACTCACTGCATCAGAGCAACGTGGTCCTTGATGTCCAAGGAGCCCAGCTGGTGGTGGACCTCATGTAACAGCTTCAGCCCTTGGTTTCCAGAGCCCCGACCATCAAAGCGAACCACCACAGTTCCCAATGAGCTGGAGAGGGCGGTATCCCAGTCAAGGTGAAATCTCTCGGTGGCCACCTGACCTCCTGGAGCTTCTGGGCTGCAAGAAGAGCAGTCATGCACTAGGAGTAAAGTTACAGAGCTGAACTTAGATGATTTTGCACCCTCAAAATGGTACCCTTGACTACTGGCTGGAGCTCATTTTTTAAATGTTCAGAGACTGAAGGCATTAAAAGGCACTTCTGCTGGAATTCCCTGACCAAAGCAACATGACTGTGGTAGGGCTGACCCTAGCATGTTACCACCTGGTTAGTAGTTCTACAAGCACCCCAACACATTTCCACCAGCTGCATGTAACTGCATACATTTTGATTGTATTATACATTAATACATACATTATATCAGCACACTGAGACTTCTGAAGGATGTGTCAAGTAGGTAGGTTGGCCTACTCTGACTGAACTGAGTCCTGGGGATTCCCTCCCCGTCCCCCAACATGATGTTGGAAATCCCTGGGCGCCCTGTTAAAATCTCCAGGACTGCTTTCAGTAGTCACCTGGAAACTGATTCCTGCAAACTCCAACCAGTCCTGGGGGACTGGCAACCCTCAATGTGAGACGGACAGAAAGAAAAACAAATTTAAAAAAAACCCAAAAACCAAAAAACACAACACCCCAGAGGATCGTTCACTCATATCTCCATGTGTACGCCATAAGTGTGTCAGGGGGACATGAAAGAGCTTCCCTCTCGATGCCCACACATTTAGTGGGATGTCCAAGAGTGGAGACTATGCACATACAGCTGAACTTGTGTAGGTTCTTCTCCTGATGAGGATCCTCTGTTGCTCAGGGTTCCCAATCAGGTGGGGAGCTTATGCACGTGCAGCTGTAGAGGCATCACACTAAAAGCAAAGATGTCGGGTTTGGAAGCAGACACTCATGTCAGTGGATGTGGTCCCCTTCCACGCATATACTGCAAGCATGGAGGCGTAACAAGAGCCCTCAGGATTGCCCTGAAGTGTGCAAAAGAGGCAACTTAATATAAGCAATTAAGGACTAGTTAATTGAGTCTCAGTCCCAATGCCTTTCGACTGGCATTTCCTGTTTCCATCTGGAAGCTGCCATTTGGGTGCCATTTGGAACAGAAAAGAAAGGACCATCCGCTTCATGGCCAGGCCACTTAAATGGAGATGTTAAGTGGAAAAGAGGATTGCGAAGCGCACTTGTCATTCTAGTCTTTTTTTTTTTAGCTCTGTGAGAAAACAAGAAGGAAAATGTTTACGGGGAAATGAAAGCAAAGGAAAGAAGAGGACATGGTGGGGCTGAATAGCTTGCCAGGACAAGGGGAGAAAAATTCCCTGCTGAGCCTCCCCAAGGGCCCCGATGCCCACAATAGGCGAACTAGTTTCCCCTCCAGAGCAGCCTCAGAGATAGACAAGAGGGAGGGGGTTCATTCACCCATTGGGCCTCCTCTCTTCCAGCAGTTTTGCTTGGGATCACCGGCTGGCCAGCCTCCTCCAGACTGCCCTCATCTCTGGCTTAGCTCCAGCAAACCCCACCACCAAACAATAGGCAGTTAGCTTGCCGAAGCCATAACTGCCTCTTCCACTTGGTGGCTCCAGGGGCATGGCAGCCATACAACAATTTCCCAATAGTCTCCCACAATAACCTTACCTTAGCCAATCCTTCCTTTATCCAGTCCAACACTCCTTCCTTCAGTCAGTTAGTCCAGCCAGCACTCCATCAGAACAATCCATCCATCCAGCACCTACCTGGTGCCATCCTCTAGCACCTACCCAGGTGCTTTACTCCAGCTCCTGCCTCCCACTTTATACTGAGGCCAGCCAATCGGTGTCTGTTGCTAGGCAGGCTCTAGCATCAGCCATGCCCATCTGCACCTGTGCTGGCCTCTCTTCCTAGCCAGGGGTCTCATCAGCCTACAGCTGTGCTCCTGAGGCTTGCAAAAACCTTGGGGGTTAACTCTGTAATCCCTGGCTAATCTGGGATAAGGGGCCATCGCTGATACCATTCCCTATCTCCTCAGGGTATCTCCTGCCTTTTCCAATACAGAGTCCTTGAAGGACAATCGGCAGCTGGAAAAACTCCTGAGAGATAAGCAATGGAGACTGCAGTCTGGTCAAGGCTCCACTTTGAACATACAAAGCTGTCTTTATACAGAGGCAGCCCATTAGGCCATCTGCTGCACCCCATATTCTCTGCCCAGTGTGGCCAAGGCATTCCTACCATGCTTCACACACATCAGTGGAGCTGGGACACTGAGGGGTCTTTAAGTTGGGTGGAAGGTGTTGATGGAGCCATGTTAGGGCCTGACAGAAAAAAGCGTGTCCGTGAGGCTCACACCTTCTTGAAAACCACCCTTTCCCCCTCTGAAAGGCTAAGCCTCTTCATTCCTGATGCATAGATTTTGTGTTGTGGTAGCTTGTGAAGGACTACAGGGCAGTTTCCCAAGTTTCCCAATGTTCGTGTCTAATTTACTTGAAATGGATTTGGGTAGGATGGGTTCATTTGAAAAGAAAAGAGTTTGTTCCCTGAGGAATGACTGGGCTTTCCCTGAGGAAGTTGGGCTTTCTGCCCCATTTGAGTTTGACACCTCCGACTAATCTGATTGATAGCAACTCTTTCCCACCTGGAAGGAACTAAACCATATCCCTACATCAACAAGCCAAAGTAAACATTACCAGAGGCCGAGGTGATCCCTTGAGTGGGATTTGACCCCCCCTCCCATTACCAAGAGGGTGTAATGGAGTCATGGCTGAAGGCTCTAATGGTTCGAGGTGTCACTCACAGCATCAGTAGCAATGGACAGAAGCTGCACTGGTGTGGGGGTGGCAAAGTCACACGCACAGGCAAGTCTAGGTTGGGGGAACAGAAAAGAAAGGCAGTCGTGAGAATGGGAAGGTAACTCTATGCTATTTAAATAAGCAGCCCCCAATGCACTTCTTCACATCTCTTGCAAATTCCCAAACATCCCATAGTGCTGCAATCTGATGATCTCCGGCGTCTGCCTCTGGACTGTGATGCTCTCAGTTCCCTCTGCACTTGTGCAGTGCCAGCCCACACAGTATCAATGCACCAGCTCATCATCTTCTTTAACACCCAAGGACTTTGCAGCTCCAGAGATCTGCAGACTGGTCGGGAAGATTAGCAGCAGGAGCAGGCTTCAGGATCCCCAGAACCACTGCCCTTATTCTCTGTCACCACAATGTTACTTTCCCACCACTGAGCAATAGATGTTTCCTGATCTGGGCCTCTCTTCCTTTGCATATTTCTGACCTCTTTCACTGTCTTTCCCTCCCTCCCTCCCACTTATGCCCCGCATCCTCTCCACTTGCCAAAGACCCCAGCATTCCTGCTGTCACCAATGTGTAACAGAGACCCAGGGTTGCTCGATTCAGGACAGGATTTATGTTCCTTTAATAGTAGCCTAGGAAGGCAGATGGTAGCAGATTTCCCTGCTATGACAGCTGTTTGATTGGAAAAACAGCATGTGAATTTTTCATCAATTAAGAGTACAGGAGTGCTGTGTGTGCATGCGTGTGTGCGTGCACACATGCACGTGCAAGCACGCATACGCACACTGTTCTGATTGTCACCTAAAGAAACTGTAACTCCAACACAAATACGGTCTCAATTCAGATAAAATCATGGCTCTTAATTCCATCTGTAGCCAGTTCTGTACCATACCCTGCTATGCCTCTCCCATGCAATGGAGAGGTTGCCACAGGCAGCGGGTCAACAGTTGTATGCTCACCATAATTGGCCAGCCGGAGGAACCGGAACTCTACCAGTGGTGTCTCCTTGTGCATGAGGCTATCTTGTAAGAGCTGGTTCTCTTCCAAGAGAACAAAATCTATTTGGGAGGGGGGAAATTAGACAGACGCCAAGAGGAGTAGTGGTGATTAACAACCTACTCTCTCTCCCAATCATTTGTGATGCCAGCCTTTTAAAGCCAGGACTTCTTCACACAAAGTACAATCAATCTATGGAACTCATTGGCACATGATTTTGTGATAGTAATGGGCAAAAATGGCTTTTAAAAAGATTATATGAATTCATCAAGTATATGCTTTACAGCAGCCATGAAACACATAAGCTAAAAGTGCTGCTTCCTTTTTCATAATTTACATGAACAGTAATAATAATATCTTTGAGCCTGGAGTGCACAATGTGATATATGTTGGAGTTATACAGAACTCTCCCTTAGGATGGAGGAACACACATACATGAGTTGCGCGCACACATGCATGCACTGGGGTAGGAAAAATGTCATTTCTGGGTCAGATTATTTTAGTTTATTTTATGTTTTTATTATAGTGAAATGGAGGAAATTCTTGCCAACTAACAGAATTATAACTTTTTTCAAAGGCAAAATACGTTGGGACACATAAATGCATGATTGGTCAGAGAAGCAGATGAAGAACTTCCCTTTGGAAACATGAACATCATAGATGGAAGCAGGATACCAGCCATACAGACTACACAGTTGATGCTGGTCCCTACAAACCTTCACTGATGACATGCTCCTGTGTATGTTGAATTAGAAATGACAAGTTCAATGGGACTGAGGACTGCAGCCTGAGTCTTGTGGGCTGCTAATAGACCAGTTTGGGCCAAAGCACCCTGTGGATGTAGACAGAAGAATTCAGAGAGGGAATGGCCATGCCCTGGCTTGATCTAAAGCAGAGGTGTGTGGACACTCATTGATTGTGTGTTTATTACATTTGCAGCCAACTTATCTTCCATCAAACTCAAGGCAGCCAGCATACGGGTCCCAGGCAATCCTATCCATGTGCTTTTGTGCACTTCAGGCTCAAGTACTATTTTGCTGCTTAACAACCCCAGATCAGCAAGGCTTCTGCATCACCTGGCCTTAGTCTGTGCCCTGGGACCCACAGCTTATTCACAGTACATAGATAGTCTTTCCTACCACCACCCCACTGAAAACCACCTTGAAAGTTTCCATTTAAAAAAGAAAGGCCCCTTCCTTCAGCTCGAATGCTCACCATGGGGGTTAGCTGTGCAGTGGACAGAGACTTGGGGGATTCCAGGTCCTATGGGGTGAAGAAAACTCAGATCAACATAGATGAGCGCATGAAACAGCCTCCTCAGGTGTCAGATGAGTACTGAGTCCAGCTCAGTATGATCTGCACTGATCAGCAGTGGCTCTCCAGGGTTTCAGGAAGGACATTCCCTGCCCTACCTGGGGATGCAGGCATGGAGTGAACCTGGACCCTCCTACATGCGGGGCAGGTGATGTAGCACTGAGCTACATACTCAAGGCCAGTCCGGGAAGGTTGGCAACCCTATTGAGTGGCCAGTGGGCAAGAAGAGTGGGCAAATGGAAGTCTACGGTGTCTCTTCTCTCAACTGGTGGTGGTGGTCAATCAGCATGTGCTACTACCTTGTGGTTCTGCTCCTTCTTTCCTTCCAGGCCAAAGGTAAGGAGAGGAGGGACAGAGAATGGTATGGCAACAGCGTGTGCTTACATTCAAAAGATGAAAGGAGAAAAAGAAAAGGAAGAAAGCTGAAACAAAGCATAGGCCACAGCAGACAGATAGGTGGGAGACTGAGGGGACCCACCAAGGATTTATTTTGGTCAAGCCCCCACTCTTCCAAAGTCATGTCTCCAGCAGGATTTACCTCATCGAGTCCTGGCCCCGGCAACTGTGAAGGCTTGAGCCTCAAAACAAAATGGTGGTCGCAGCACCGCCATGACTCCTCTGAAGTGGGTCATAACCCACCTCTGTGGATTAAGCCCCTGGGTTAAGCTAGTGAAGAAGAAAGTCCCCTGCGTGCATGTGTGGATTGATCCTGCCTGTCTCTTATAATGGAAGGCCAGTATGGGAATCCATTGACCAAACCATCCCTATTCTTTATGCCTTGGCTTGTACTGTGCTCATTCTGAAGTGCTTGGCTGGGGTTACGAAGCCCACTTCATGTCCTGAGTTTCAAGTGAGAGAGTAAAAATGTCCCATTTCCCAGACAGTCCTAGGAAGTACATACAGAGACTACATTGCAGCTTCCTATCTGTTGTGGAAACACTCAAATAACTGTGTTACTCCTGTCAGAGAAGCTCAAGCTTCTGCTCAGCAGTGGAGATAAACGCATAATCATGGGACAGCATATGCATTTTTGTATGCTTCAGTCAAGACTACCACGGCACTTTTCAGATACTCACCTTTGCAGGAGAGTACAAAATGTCCCAGTCTTGGGCTGAAACTGACATCCACGAAGGAGCAGCCCGGGCGCAGGCCACAGGTCACACAGGTGCGGCTGAAGGAGTGATCAAGGTCCACACTGCCAGGGGAAAAGAGGGGAGGTGCTGCCTACTGAAAGCTTTTCTCTCACTTAGATATCCACATGTACCCAGACCCATAAGATGGAGGGGTATGTGTGCCAGGGATTCCTCAGTCCTGATCTTTGTTGCCACAGTTCATAAGCCAAGTTGTGCAGTGCTGGATTGCTGAGCCTTGATGTAGACCAGTGGCTCCCAGATTTTTTAGCATCGGGACCCACCTAAAAAAGTTTCACTTTACCAGCCACTCAAGTCTCTATGGTGATAATGGTGATTGGGCAGCCATGCTCCCAAGTAGCAGCTTGTGTAACTCTTGATGCACATATAGCGCAATCTGCCCTGTCAGTTTTGCAAACCATCAAAAATTGGGTAATGGGCCACGGACTCGCAGTTTGGGTAATACTGACAAAGACAATTCAGGTTCACGTCAAACTCGCTATATGCGAACTTAGTCAAGCCCTTTGCTTCCAGTATGACTACCTCACAAGGTTCTTGAAAAGCTAAAATGCCACACTGAGCTCCTTGGAAGGAGGGAGGCAAAAGTAATAATAATGAACAAACATCATGTCCTGCTTAGCTCGCCACAATAGATGCTGGGAAAAATTAAAATCATCTTTTTTCCCATTATCTAAAGAATGCAGGCCACGATAATGAATCCAAACCGCAAGTGTTGTGAAGACAAGGAATTACATTTTTCTTAGGACTCTCCCCAAATGCATTGATAGCCCTTCACATTTGTGTCTGTGCTAGTTAACGAAAAAGGCTGAACATGAAAAAAGCTGATCAATGGTCTGGCCTTCCCCTATGCTTTTGACAGCAGCTTGAATGCATAAAAATCTTCAGGGGAAGCTTTTTACAGCATACTGATAAATTGATGATTTACATGCTGCATATCTAAGTAATTTGATTATTTACATGCTGCATATCGGAGTAATAGCCTTCTGCTAATGCCAGTAACACATGGTGATGCTCTTTGAAAAATAGCTGCAGTGGCCTGTTGAGAAGCCCTTCTCAAGTGATGAAATCACAAACCCACCTTTGGACTATAGCTAAGGCCTTGGCTCAGGTCTGTAGAGGTGGTGTGAGAAGGAACTCCTATCTTCCAAAAAAATAATAATTCATCTCCATTTTTTAAGTTCAGGCTTTGTTATTGGAACGCCTAATGAAATTTTCTTCTAATAAAAGCAGCCAGTTTAGAAGGCAGGGGCAGGCAACTATTTCCCCCCCCCACTTTGATTCTTAAATCACCCCCACCCTTAGGGATTGTTGGCCACAGATGGGAATACTTAAGGGCATGTTTGTTGTGCCTAAAGAGTTTTGGAAAATGGGGTTGTCATTCCACCAGAGCGCCTCTATGTGGCAGCACCTCACTATTCACCTGACCTATTGAAAAGGACAGGAATGTGGTTTTGCAAGTGAGATTTTGTGCCTGCCTCTGATCCTTATATTGTTGCTGTGGTGTGGGAGCTACTTCTTCATAGCTTCATTCCGTGCCGCACTGATGTTAGAACAATGTGGGCAGGCCCAAAGATGCAGTTCCCTTCCATGCAAATAAGCTAGTGAAGAACAGTGACTGATTCTCAACTTAGCCATGAACTCGGGCCAGATCTATTATCTCAACCTCCTGAAACACAGATAATAATATTGACCTCCCTTTATGGAATAGTTGTAGGGGTTACTGAGGTCATGCATGTAAAGTGCTTGAATATTTGAAGTGTGCTAAGTAAACGCTATTATGAACGAATTAACTGGTGTCTGGCAGCAAGTTCATACAATGCAGGACAGAGTCAACTCACCTGTACAAGTGTCTAGCACTGGGGCTGTCTTCTGAACTCAGGAAATATCTGGGAAGATGGATATTGTTAATCAGACCCTCTGGGCCCTGTTAGTTGTGGTTAAGAGGAACTGCTTCAAAGCAGGGAAAGGATCCTGGGCCCTGAGTACTCACAGCTGCTTGTTATGTTCATCATATGCCAGGATCCTAATGACATCCCAGTTCCCGGAGGTGAGCAGGCGCACACTGCTCTCCTTGCGGCTGGGCTGGTGAGAGGGAAAAAAGAAAGAAAAGGTGCTGAGACTCACAGGCAGTCTCCATAAGTGCTGTTAGGTTGGGGCAGGACTTGCCAGATTTTTTTACTGGCTCTGTTCCTGTGTTTTTAGAGGCAGGTTGACATACAGAACTCAAGCAGGTAGTGGCATATCTGGGGAAAATTGTGCCCATCACAAGCCCTGAAATTGCGCCCATGTCCAAACAGAAAAGGGGAGATAGTGGGACAGGAAGCCAGCCCAGTTCATCCCACCAAGTGAATTTATTCAGCAGAGAAGGGGAGAGGGGAAAGAAGCCAGCCTTGTTCCACCAAGTAAATTTATGGAAAAACCCATGGATGCCAAGCCCTCCTTAAAAAAAAATTTAAAAAAGCATTCTGTACCTGTGGTTGGCCTGATGCAGCACTATGCAACAATGGCCACTTCTAGAAACTCCTTCCTATCTGGAAGCAAGTACCAGAATTTTTTCTGCAGTAATTTACCTCTCTTTGGAGGTCCCCTGAAACTGGTACAAAAACACACCATTGGCTGTGGTGCAGAAACACACCATCAGGAGATTATGGGTATGTATGCACTCAGCATCCCTGTCAAGTGGTGCCCAGGGCAGATGTCCCCATTTGCCATAGCTTAGATATGCCAATGCAAGCAGGTTTCCATCATTTTATACCAGAAAAACCACACCTGGTCCATTTCTGGAAGTCAGGTTGCTATTTGATGCCCCCAAACAGACCCAACTAACTAACAGGCCCAAAACATAAACAAAAACAGGTGTGAAGAAGCCCAGGCGAAAAGTCAGTTCTTCTCAAAGGAGGCTTTCAAGATTTGGATAAAATGGGATAAAAATCTTTTGAATAAACAGATTTTATTTATCTGTGACCTTGCTATCCGCGACCTCACTTATCTGTGAGGGGCAGAATTGCTACTTTCCTCATTATCTGTGCCTCTGTCTTTGTTATCCACTATGCAGAGACCTTCCAAAGGCTGCAGGGACCTTCAGAATGGCACATGTGACCAGCACTGACCTCTTTAAAATGGCTGGCAGAAGCATCCACTGGCCATGTGTAAGGGGTCCTTTGCTGGTCATGGGCACCATTCTGAAGATCCCTGCAGCCCCTGGAAAGTCTCTGCAGCTTTCAGATATCTTTTGGCACTTCCTGCTGGCTTCCTGAGGGTCTCTGCTGGATTCTTCTGATGGCAGATAAGGTACCCCTTGCACCTAACCCCACTGATCCCATAGGATCAATGGTTTGTTATCCGCGAATTTGCTATCTGCGTGGATTTCCAGGAACCTAACCCTATCAGATAATGAGGATTGACTTTACTGGTAAATAAAATGTCTCACACTAGACATGTCATAAGATGAGTTGGTTGGAAAATTTATTGTTAACATTTGGTAAGAGGGAGGTCTTGGGCTCAAAGTTCCATCTTTAAAACGTTTGACCAGTTGCTCGATTTACCTGGGTGGAGAGCATGGTAATATGGTGGAATTCTCCTCGCGCTCCCTGTTTCACTGGCACAGGCAGGAAAAGAGTCTCTGCATCTTCAGAAAAGACTGGCATTCCCTGCTGGAATACACATAAGGCTGTCCCATTACAAGCTTTCTCAGGTGTATTATACTGTATGGTTGACAACACATCTGCCTTACATCACTTGTTCCTTGTCTTGCCTCCTGCCCCACTTAAATTCACATGTAATATCTCTTTGTGTTCAAGCAATGGATTGTGGACTGGGCATCCAATATATCCTGGCTTTTCACTGTCCCAGGCCTGCTGGCAGGAATTCTGCGGTGGTAGATCCCACATGATCCTACCTGCCCTTTGATATACTATAATTGGGTGAGGCTCTGCTGTCTGTCATGACTAGCAGAAAAGAAACAACAGAAAGTGCCACTGATTTGTTTCGCCAGGTCAGTCCCGCCAGAACCTAATTCATTCCATTCATAGGTGCTGTGCTTGAATAGTGGCATTTTCATCCTCATGCTTTTGCTGAATTGGGGGAAACTGCCTCTGTTCAGAGTAGGACAGATTCTCAGTACAGTAACCAATGACTGCCCTGCCAGCACTGATTCCCACATTTCACTAGTGCTGATGTACTGTATATCTCAGGACTGAAAAGGCAGGTCTGGGTTTGCTGCATTTCCTTATCAGTGGACATTTTTGCCTCCCAGGTTGAGGAAGCCACTTCATACATTACACATTACACTACATCTGCCACTGAGGGTCAAACTAAACAGGACACAGAGATGCATGAAGGCATCTCCTGAGATTTCTTTTTCCTTCTTAAAATCAGCCATGGGGGTGCTATTTAATGGCAGCATCAGAGGCTGGGCTAGGTCAAGCTCTTGGCCCAGAACCATCCACACTGGTGGCAGTGGTGGTGCTGAACAGAGGCGGATCTACAGGGAGGGCAAAGCTCTAAGTGTTGCAAGAAGCCTTACCCTGTCATGTAAATCCCTCCTCTCCCTTGCTGCTGTAGCCAGTAAGCAACGCCAAGATGTTGCTTTTGCAGCAACAAATGGTGCAGGAGAGGAGTGATTTCCACTGCAAGGTAAGGCTTCTTGCAAAACTTAGAGCTTTGCCCTCCCTTAGATATGCCTCTGGTGCTGAATGTGCATAAGGGGTGGGGTGCCAAGGTGGGGTTCAGTGCAAGAGCCTTGTCCTGGGGCTACTGGCAACCTGATGCTGGTACTAAACGTTTTGTCTGAACTAAAAGGACCCCGGATGATTACCTGACTCTGTTTAATACAGCTTCATATGTTCAAATGGAATCAATAAAATAATCAACCACGGTAACCTGACATGGGAATACAGCTGACCCCGGCTGGGAACAATAAGGGGGGAATATTATATCGAGTCTGTTACCTGCATGTCCACCCAGGCATCTGATGTCACTTTATATTTCTAAAAGAACAGACAAGGTGATCAGCCTTTAGGATGGAGAAAATAGGACAGGTGACATACTGACATTTCATACAAGAGATCACTCCTCTGTATTCCATGTTTTTCCCACAATGGTAGTCCCTGAAAGCATTAAAATGGATTTGAACCCTTGGTTCCTTGTCAGCATGCACTCAAAGAGTAAGAAAGATGATTGAAGTATGTCACGGGAAAATTTATCTGATCATGCTGTGATCTGGACAATACCTTTTGAGACAGAGTGTCTGGGCAGCGGGGCTTGCTGTGAATGCCATCTGCACTCCCAGCTCCTTGTTCTTCCCAGAAATTCCAGCTGCTACTTCTCCGAGTCTTCTCTAAGACTCGGTACCTCGGTACCTTCTCTAAGACTCAGAGGCACCTTGTTCCTGAGTGCAGATGGGACAGGCAAGCCTGCTGCTCACCTCAATGCATGTTCCTGTGACGGCTTCACAGAGGTTCAACACAGACATGTTCTGTGGCCTGTTTAACCATCGCACGGCCAGCCGGGAGTGTGTCACCCATTTTACCATAGTGATAAAGTACTCCCTGGGAAGAGAACAGGAGGATTTGTTTATTTGGCAAATGGTGAGCCCAACTTCCGACAATTATTCTCAAAGCAGATTTCCAATAACCGAAAAAGAAAGGAAAAAAAAAAACCATGATCACAGCAATATAACTATTCGACATTATGACTAGGATAACTTGAAAAAATGGAGAGCTGGACTTCAGACAGCCCAATCCTGAGCTGCCTGGCTCCTGTGGGAACAAAATGGCTACCATTGCATCCTGTGGGAGCTGCCGCCACCACCACCACAGTCTCCTCAGGGGAAGCCCTGGCCCCTGCAATGGAACTTCCTGAGCCTCTGCCAGCTATTTTGTCGGCACAGACTTGAGCATCCCTGTGTCGGGCTGCCCAGCCTGAGGTAGGGCATTGGATCCGGCTGTAGAAGCCACTGCCAGGTCACAGGGACCTGATCCTCCCCTCCCCTGCCCTGTTTCACCCCCTCCCCATCTTGACCCCCACCCTGAATCAACTTACTCATCATCAGTGCTGCTGGAGCACCAGGGACCCTTCTTTTTGGCACTGATGCCAGGTGCTAACTAGTGCTGGCCCAGCACTAGTGTTCCTTCCGCCCACAGTGTTGCAAATCTGCTTTATGGCAAGTTTGCAACACTTTTAGTCAGCGGTACACATGCACTGCTGGCAATAAGGGCCTCTGGGTTGGGGCCTTAGTCATCACAGAACTATATAAAGACAAAGATTTGGAGAGCTCACTTTAAAAAGGCAGTCTACCAAATGTGACAACAGAGCTTGGGGCCACCCATGCAAAAGACAATACAGTAGTGACAAATAGTGGTTCTGCCAAGTAAATTTTTTTCCCCATCACCAGATCTCAAAGAGTGGGATGCCACTAGTGAAACCAGTGTGTGCACAGGGCTCAAAATAGGCTTGCTCTCCCAAATGGCCCTTAATCTATTAATATTCAACACATGCAGACAGGCATGTTTCTTCACCCTTTCATCTGTCACATAAGAAGCAGGGCACTCCTGAATTAACAGGCATCCATCCTCAGCCTTGCAGGCGTATGCTTATGCTATAAGAATTGTGTTGGTCTTTAAAGTGCCATAAGAGTCTTTGCCAGCTGGATGCTGGAACCTCCACAGATTTTGCCATAGTGCTGGCATATGTTCCATGATCTTCATGGATCAACAACTGTCAGCCATGATAATATAATGAAAAAATTGAATTAGCACTCTACTAGGAACATGGTGGGGTTGTGGGTTAAACTGCTGCTGCTGGGCTTTCTGACTGGAAGGTTGGGAGTTTGAGTGAGCCTCTGTTGCTTGTCCCAGCTCCTGCCAACCTAGCAGTTCGAAAGCACCTAAAAATGCAAGTAGATAAATAGGGACCACTTCAGTGGGAAGGTAACAGTGTTCCGTGCGCTACCGTGTATAGTCAAGCTGGCCACATGACCACAGAAGCTTGTCCTCGAACAAATGCAAGCTCTACAGGCTTAGAAACGGACATGAGCACCATTCCCTACAGTTGGTCACGACTAGACCATTTGGTCGTGGGGAAACCTTTACCTTTAGGATGGATGCTGCTTCTCTAGAGAAGAATGCTGGTTCATTCTCTAGGGTAGATGCTGATTCATAGCCAACCTTGCTTGCATGGTTGCAATGTACAGATGATGCTCCAACTGTGTGGGATAAACTTTTGCTGTGTCATCCCACCTTCACCCGCCCAATTTTAAGCATGCGCATGTGCGCGTGCGCACACACACATTTTCAGTGAGACTGAGTGAAAGGATTCTTTTCTCCAAAGGAAGTTAAGCCAGAACTTCCCACTGCCTGGACAAAGGGAAACAAAATGCCCTCCTTCTTCCCAGCAACCCTCTGCCCATCTTCACCTGCCCAGGAAGGGCTCAGGAGGCAGCAGCTCCAGCATGCGAAGCACTCCAGACAGATTCACCACAAAGAGTTGAACCAATGGGATGGGCTGACCAGCCTGAGAGACAAAGAGAAAGATGTGAGGCAGAGGAAAACCCAGAAGGGAAGTGGAAGCAAGACCAGGTGTGCCTGCTGATCACACTTGTACAGCTAGTAGCAAACTATTGTGTGAATGCAAATCAGCAAGCAGTCTACATTGATTGTAACAGGCAGGTGGGGTTGGCAAATCACATTCTGTTCGGGATCCATTGCTTAATAGGAGAGATTTAAGCTGAGCATGTGGGACAGTTTACCAAAGCAAGGAAGAATGTGTTATCGAATGTGCCAAGCACCCAGTGCTGGCCTGCAAGAAAGCAAGAGAAGAAATATGGCTATTATTGCATCAATACAATAAGACACTTCTTAGATATATGATTCTGTGGGTGTATCTCATTACTTTAACATGTAATGCAAATTTTCATTATGATAATTTCATTATGATTTTTTTTTTAAACACCATCCCACCCCCAAGAAATGTATGAGATGGGGCAAAGAAAACTCTGCAAAACACAGACTGGTTTGAGATGCATAGGAAGGCTGTTGTAAGCTGACATTCTTCCTCCCCTCTTCCCCTCGCAAGGGAGAATGGAAGCAGAACTCACCTTGGGATAGGGATAATGCCGGCTGGCTGGGTAGTTTCCTCCCAGGAACTGGGGCAGCTCCATCTTGGGGACCAGGGAATCATTGATGGTGAGGTAAGCTAACCACGTACCATCAGGTGAAGACCAGTGGGCACTGCCTGCCTGCAGGATCTCCTCTTGAAAGCAAGTGACACCAAGCATGAGCATCCAGCAGAAAGCTTTGCTTGCTGAAACCTACCTACCTACCTATCCTAGCCCCTCCGGAAAGAAAGCTAACAGCGATTCGTAAACCCTGGAAACGAACTAGAGGGCTAATAATAAAGCATACCCAGATAACTTTCCAACCCCCTGCTACTACAGACTCCAACATCCCTACCTCCAGTGCCATTGCTTAATCAGAACATTCCAGAAGTTTTATATTAAGTAAAACAGCAGTTCTGCCTGCGGACCCTGAAAGATGTATCTGTACAATGCATTTCATGGCACTTCAGAATGGTTCACTTAACGCAATTGAACCAAGCCTTGGTTAGTGTTACTGAGTTCTTATGAGATCTGGAGGAGGTGTGAATTGCTGGTAAATGTGCACTATTTATTTATTTATTTATTTATTTATTTAAAGAATCTATATGCACCTCACTTAGGGGCCCTCAAGTTGGTCACAAAATAAAATGTCAATGCAAATGAATAAAACAATACTAAAACATCATAAAAACTAGTAGACCATAAAAATGATAAAACACAGGACACTCAATTGAATCATGATTAAAGTTATATTTCATATAAAGCCCCAGCCTTGCCCCCCACGGTCAGCCGTTAAAAGCTTCCCTAAATAAAAAAGCCTTGAGGCCCTGCTGAAAAGACTCTAAAGAGAGAGCTGTTCTCAATTCCAGAGGGAGGGAGTTTCACAGACGGGGCGCCACCACTGAGAAGGCCCTATTTTTTGCCGCATTCCCCTCACCTCTACTCAGGGCCAGCTCTAGGAGGGGCGGGGCCCAATATAAGGCATTCCTGTGGGGCTCCTCACCCTCCCCGTGTCCCTCCCACTCACCAAGAAGAGCACTTGTGGTGCCATGCGCAAAGTGCAGCACCTGGAAATAGTTGGTGCTGGCATGATGTTGTCACCCTCCAACTGCTTCCAGGAGGCCCATTTTGGCCTGTTTGGAGGCAGGTGGGAGGGCCCAAGGTAAAGCTGCTCTGCTCACCCCACTGACTTACAGCCCATAGGGATCCTGGCTGCAGCAGCAGGTGATCTGCTCGCTGTGCTGGTGTGGGCCCCCCCAAAGTGTAGGGCCCAATGTGACAACATTGGTCACATTGGCTTGAGCCATTTAACTTTATTATTACTATTTGCCTGTAAACCGCTTTGTGAACTTCATGTTGAAAAGCGGTATATAAGTACCTGTTGATTGATTGATTGATTGATTGGCTGGCCCTGCCTCTACTGGGTCAATTAGAAGAGCCCCCTCTGATGACCTAAGGGGATGGGAAGGATTATATGGATTATATGGACTTTAAGACTACTATCTGGATACTGTAGTACAGAGGGGAAGCAAGATAAGGCTTCTTTAATCACAAGTGAGAACATTCCTCTGTATGTACCACAAAAGGGGATGGAATATAACCCTATAAAACTGCTGAAATTATTACTGCTTCAGCACTCCCAACACCTTTAGTAAGGCTTGTCCAAAACTGCTCACCTTCATACAGCCAGTCTGTGATCCCATTGAAGATAACTCCTTGTTGTCCAGACAAGGTGATACGCTTGGCCTGGCTGGATACACTAGGCTGATAATAAATATCATTCTCAAGGATGAACATCTGGAAATGGAAGAAGTTCATATAATGAATGGATACGCCCCTAAGGATGACCTTTACTTCCCCCAATGATCTGTATGTAAAGGAGCTTAAATTATTCGTAAGTCAAGCAAAGCTTAACTGATTAATCAATTGATTCAAATTTGCAGCTCAGACAGGAATGTGCAACACAATTTTAGACGGAAGGCATGCCAACAACACACAATCAAACCACAGTCCTTGGTGTGGAAGCCTTCTGCAGGACAATGGAAATGGACTCCATCTATTGAAGGCACTGGAAAGATAAGTACACACACACACACACAACTCTTCCGTGGACTGAGGACCTTTTAACTTTAAGGTCCTATAAGGTCATTGTAGCCATCATCATCATCATCAAATCCCCCTTTCCCCGGAGTTGTCATTGTGTAGCATAGTAGGCTTATAGAAGACAACTACGTAAGGATATATTTTTGTATACTTGAAAGCCCTTTTTAGAGATTGATGCATACATTACTTAATATCTTTTCTGTAGATTGCTGTTATTGATAAGTTTTGCAATCTGTATGTATTTTATGCACATTTTATATGTATTTTTGTCCTCCTAGTGTTATTTTCTATTCACAAATAAAGATGCAACCCATCCCCTCCCCCCAAAAAAAACATGCCCGGTGGACACCTTACACTTACCAGCTGATTGTCCTTGACTCCCCAGGCTGCATATTGCAGGTGTGTGGTGTCTGCCTTGGGCACATCTAGGCTGGTAGTTTCTCTAGAAAGGAAAACATTTTAGATCATTCCCTGATTGGGATACAAGCCTATGGACTGGGACTGGGAGCACTTGCAGTTAAGAGGACTCAGGGCCCAATCCTATCCAACTTTCTAGGACTGATGTAGCTGTGCTATTGGGCATGCACTGCATCCTGCAGTTGGGGGTGGGAGCAGTCATGGAGGCCTCCTCAAGGTAACATTTATAATATCATACAATCTTAGCGGGGCATCAGAGTGGTTTGCAGTGGCAGAGAAGCCAAAACGGCCACATGGTGGTGTATGCCCGCATCAGGTTTGGCATGCGCTGCAATTGCTAGACATCAAGCTCATCTAGCCATGAGCTGAAACGAAGTTTAGGAGAATATGCCCATAGACAGAAATGAGACAACAGCAAGCATGTATCCTGCTCCTATAGGTACTTTTGTATGCACACATATGCATGTTTCTGTATGTAGAAACAGTGCAGATATGAGCATATATTATTGGGGGACTGCATTTAAATAATTGAGACCTGTTTGTTTTTGTTTGAATAAATGCATTCTAGCAGTGGTTCTAGCAGTGCTGTGCTTACCTGGTGCCCAAATTATAGATCAGGTAGCGGGCTGTGAAGGAGTAGCGAAAAACCTACATGCCAGCAGGGAAGAGAAAGTTGACATTAGTACGAGACAGACACTGGGAATTAATAATTCCCCTTTCCCTAGAACTGCCGCTACTATGCTACAGTGTCAGCTCCAGGGAAAGGGGGATTTGATGGTGGTGGTGGTGGTGGTTACAATGATGCAGGGGAGGCATGGACTTCTACTCCAATCAGATTTCCTTTGGGACTCAATTGGAGAGACGAAGATCCAAGGCCAATACATCATTTATTACAGCACCCTGGTTTGCACTGTCTCTTTAGGTGTGCTACTTTGGATACCATAGGAATCAAAGAGGGCTTGTTTTCTGTTTACTGTAATACCTCCCATAACATCTTTTAGTGATGTTTTGCTCTCAGTCGCAGATCTAGGGGCTGCTTGGGGGGGGGGCATGAGCCATGGGCGCCATCTTGGGAGTGGGCATGGTAACCATGGTGCACCACGCCCCCCAAATGGCGCCTGCGGCCCGCCCCGCCCCCGCCCTGCACCGCGTTCTTCTCGCTCCAGCTGGCCTTAAAGAGCCAGCCGGAGCAAGGAAAAGGCGCTGCTGCCCAGCGCCCCCTTCTCCTCACTCCGGCAGGCCTTAAAGAGCCAGCTGAAGCTAGGAGAAGGTGCTGCCACCCGGCGACCCCTTCTCCTTGCTCCCGCTGGCTCTTTAAGGCCAGCGGGAGCTAGGAGAATGCGGCGCCGTGTGGCACCCCATTCCCCACCTCTTAGAGCGGGGGCGGGGTGTCGCACGTCACGACGTCATGACGTTGTGTGCCCCCTTGGGGCGCGTTCTGATTGGGCGCCATGGGCGCCCTTTTGACTAGAACCGCCCCTGTTTGCTCTAGTGCTTTTCATCCTGGGTGTGATTGACAACTATTGCAGCCAATGCGAGCAGTGCATTCTGAGTAGTGTGAAGCCAATCAGCAGCAATTTGCTGCAGCATCGACAATGTCTCCTATAGTGCTATTTCTCACAGCACTTGAATTTTGGGGAACATATCTCCTGCAGTATTGGAGGTGTTGCTGTATTCTAATTGGTTTGGGACTCTTTGAATTAGTATTCACTAAGCCAAACTGGATGCATTTTGGAGTTTGGGACTTGATCCCTTCCTGGACCTTGACACCTTTTGGTGTCAAGGTGTGCGATTCACAAATGTACCTGGATGATGCCTTCTGTGTTGAATTCAGGCAAAGTGATTTAACTGGGCACTTCTCCTTAAATATAGCCCAGCCTCAAGACATTCTGTATACTTGGACTAAGTGCTGGAATGCATACTGGAAGGCATACTGCAAGCCTGTGCTTGGAGCCCGACCAGAGAGTTGTATAGTCCTGTTGAAAATAGCTTTTGTGTTACCAATACCTGTGTGGCGTCTGAGGGCCCAATCCTATCCAACTTCCCAGCACTGATGCAGTCATGACAACAGGGCACACACTGCATCCTGTGGGGGAGGGGTGCAATCAGGGAGGCCTCCTGAGGTAACATCTGTTCCCTTATTTTTTTGCTGCATTTTGGCTGCATCAGTGCTGGAAAGTGGATTAGTAATCAAGGTTCAAACGAGAATGTGGTTTGTGGGCTAGTGATCCAAGGAAACATGGCTCATGACAAATTGAAGCTTTCCCCATCTCTCATATCAATCATCAAACTGCCATGGAATAGAATAGGAGAAGATGTGGAGTGAGACAGCATCTAGCAGGAAGTTCATTGGAAGCCTTTCTTACCAAAGCCGGAATGGCTGAACAAACACGAAAAGCAAGATTAATCCCCCACAGCTGACATGAAGAGGACCCCAAGATGGTGAGTCAGCATTTCTGCATATTTGCCTGGCTTATAATCCTGCTAATACGTCAGGAACAGGGACAGGCAGCCAATTTTGGCCCCCAAAGTCCAGCTTTTATTTGTGATAAATATTGACCGTTTCTTGGGAGGGGGGGACGGGACCCTATGCTCAGAAATTCATTTTAATTGTCCTGATTTACCCATTGAATGGGAAAATGAACCAACCTGGTCTCTCACAGCTTACCTGTTGTACATCACAAGCCAAAAGCAGGAACTGGAGGTCTGGAGACACCTGGAACTGGGATGCCTTCAAGAAATGCTATGGAACAAAAGGAGAGGTGAGAGGGAGGCAGAATTGGGGCTGTTGTGGTTATTGCATGTAGGAAGGAGCAACCTTCTTGGGGAGGGTGTAACCTGAAATGCTCAAACCCAAGGATGGGCAGGTAGCAGGCAGGCTGAAGACCAATGGTCAGGCTGTGCAGTGGGACAAAGCTTATCTCCTTTCTCAATGACAAGTTGTCCAGACAGAGGGAAGGCCGCAGATTTGGGAGCTTTCTGAGGCCCTGTTTCCATGTGATCCCCAGGATTCTGTAATGAGCAATTGTTCAGTAGAAGCGGCTGCTCTTACCAGATCTCTGTCCTCCACCAAGAGGGTGCTGTTCTTCTGGGGTATGTGCCACTTCATCACAGTCCCAGTTTCGCTCAGCACCACAAGCTCATCATCTGTGGAAATGAAGGACAGTAACCTGAGCTCCTACATGGGCTTTCCCCCAAAGGTTGTTCCTGGGACTTGTTA
Source organism: Lerista edwardsae (assembly GCA_029204185.1). Classification (NCBI taxonomy): domain Eukaryota; kingdom Metazoa; phylum Chordata; class Lepidosauria; order Squamata; family Scincidae; genus Lerista; species Lerista edwardsae. The sequence goes on from JAJKFI010000076.1 coordinate 1,221,016, forward strand.
CTTAAGTGACATTCATTGTTGACCTTTGCTGTTGTATATATGGGAAACAGAGGTACAGAGAAAGATGGGAAATGGCGTTCAATCACATGATCATAGAAGAAGTAGGAAAATAAGCTAGGCAGTCTGCTTTCCAGACTTACTCCAGTTCTACAGAATTCTCTTTTCAAAGCTATCCAGAAGTCCTTCTTATGACTGTCACTCATTGGTTCTTACCTGAAGGACCATCTTTTCATCCATGAAGTACATATTAAGTTTTTCCTCAGAGGGCCTTTTCTAAATGTCTGAGGATGTTTCAGGTGAATGACGACTTGGACTAGAGTCCAAGACGACTTGGACTAAATGCTGTATCATTTGGAGCACTCCCCTCCCCCCAGGGAGATGTGATGCCTTGATGTCCTGTGTCATGTGATTATTTTTAAGGTCTTATTTTTCATTCATGGGTGTGGGTGTGTTTTTTCATGCAGAATTTGTTATTGCATTGCTGTAGTGTCTTTGGATGTTACTGTTATTTTTAGAACATTTGGGTAAACTGCTCTGAATATATATATATATATATA
>JAJKFI010000076.1:1221972-1284668 GCA_029204185.1 Lerista edwardsae
CATAGGCTCTGCAACGCCTGGAGCGATCGGCATGAAACTCGGCACGCGTACACCTTGCGGCCTGGCGACAAACACTGCGGGGGTCTGGGGCCCCCAGCACCCCCGGGGGTGGGGGTACATGGGGGTCGAGAAGGGGTGCAAAACTCATAAACTCTGGAAGTTCATTTTGTTACCCGGGCAATGCCGGGTAACAAAAAGCTAGTAAGTAATAAAAAAAAAGATACCCAGTAGGTACCGATTTGTTCCCAAAACTGTTTGTGGAATCTAAGACGCCTAATGCCATCTAGGATAACCAGACAAAACATTTTTTTAAAGAGGCACTTGGTGCTCTGATACTGTGGAGATTCAAATGAAAGGTACCTCTAATATTTTATGGGTAGAGGTGTTTGTTTCCGGTAAGATAGAATTACAGCCTAGGGCCAAATCCTATCCATTTTTCCAGCCTTAGTGTAACTGTCCCAATGGCGTGTGTGAAGCATTCTGTGGTGGTGGGGAAGTCATGGAGGCCTCCTCAAGGCAAGGGAACATTTGTTCATTTACCTCAGGGTTGCATTGCAGCTGCATCAGCACCAGAAACTTGGACAGGATTAGGCCCCAAATCTTACAGAACACAATGGACGTGTTTCTGAGTAAAATAAATAACACTTTTTCAAGCACCTCTATCTATAGGATTGCAAGGAGATACCTGACTATTTTAAACCAATGTTCAGTGAAGGTTATTTTTTTCGCTGCATTTACTTGTGCTGAATTGGGTTACTTTCATGCAGCCCTTTAGTGTATCTTACTACCATGAAAAAGGGAGAAAACGTTCCCCTTTGCAGATAGAAATGGTCAACTAACATCAGTGGCATTATTAAAAAAGCCCACCAGCGGCTATATTTTTTGCGCCAACTCCGGAAATTTAACTTGCCCCGTGAGCTGCTTGTCCAATTTTACAGAGGCATTATCGAATCTGTCCTCTGTAATTCCATAACTGTTTGGTTTGGTTCAGCAACCAAACTGGACAAGCAAAGGCTCCAGAGGACCGTTCAAGCCGCTGGAAGAATAATTGGGTCCGAGTTGCCTTCATTAGAAGAATTGTACACCGCTCGGGTTACAAAGCGAGCGAATAAGATTGTTGCAGATCTATCGCATCCTGGCAATAAGTTGTTTGATCTTCTCCCCTCGGGTCGACGTTACAGGACTCCTTATACTAAAACATCAAGGCACAAAAACAGTTTCTTTCCTTGCGCCACCAAACTGTTAAATCTTTAGTTATGTTGAGATAATCTGATGTTTGAGCAACGTTGGGATTTGTTTTTACGTATTGTTGTTTTTTGTATGTATGGTGGGTGGGTGGAGTTGTATGTACGTATGTAGCCGAAGGCCACGACAAATTCCAGGCATGGTTTCCATTCCTGGCCAATAAATTAGTAATAATAATAATAGAATTTAGCACCCTTTCAGAGAGAAACAAACTTAATAAGGAGCAGCTCAAATCTTCCAAACTAGCCAAAAAATAAAAAAGCATTAAAACCATTAAAAAAGCTTTAAAACTTGCAATTTGCAACAGAAAGGATCCTTGCTGAGTGGAACTTACTTCTGAGTAGACATTTTAGAAGACTCTTGATCATGAGGCTACTGTAGGACTAGCAAAATACCAACAGGTGCAACTTGTCATCTCACAGATGACAAGCTGTACCTGCTGAAATCCCCCCTCTACACAATTGTTAAAGGTCCAGGAGCCCTAAAGCTGAAAGGTTGGTCACCCCTGGACTAGAGTGTCTATGGGTGGGTAATAGTAATAGAGCACTATAGAAAGTGCGGGTGGAATTGCCGTTTTAAATCTCCTTCTAGCTAATAGCAGAAAAGCAATGCTTTAGTAGCAGTTTTAGGATTGTCTTGCAAACCTTGGTCTTGCGAAATGGTTCCATAAATCCTCAGCCACTCAAAACATCCCCGTTCGATATACTTTAAGTGTGAAGACTTTTCAGGATATATGGCAGGACATCCAATTATACTTTGCAGCATGTGCTTCTAGGGCTTTCCTTGAGGCTTTTCAAGCACTCCTCAATGAGAAGATAAGTGAATAGAGAACAAATATCCCTGAAAGATACCTTGCCTCTGTGTTTACGGATCTTGCCCTGCAATGTGCAGTCACAAGAGAAAGTGCTGGGTATTTCCTGATCAAACTATTGGTTTGCTCATGGCAACACATTTGAATGTGGAGTGACACCCGGCAGCTCTACTTCAAACCAATTTGCTCTTTTAATGTATCAGAGGTGGCATCAGGGGCTGGCTGCCTGAGCTGGGAACCCACCTGATTCCGAGGATAGCACCCAAGGTGCCACCAGTGGGCAGGCGGAAGGGCAACTAGTGCAAGTCTTTGCCCAGGGCCTGCAGCAACCTGGCATTGGCACTGGCCCTGCCAATGACACCATCACAATTCATTCTGCACAGCACCCACCAGAGGAACACATGACTCACCTGTCATCCAACGGAGCAGGGGTTGGTGGGGTTGGAACTCGTCACTCTCCAGGTCAGCAAGAGTCAGTGGGGAGCGAAAGCCCAGTGGAGGGTCTTCTGGGAAGAGAATGAGCAGAATTACCAGCAATGGCCTTCCTCCTGCCCCCCCTTGCACATGTGTGCCTACTGGGGATGGGGAGGAACCAAAGAAGCCCCTCTGCTCTGGACACGAGCCCTCTCCATGCTGTTGCTTTACTGGTGATTGAACGCAGAAGGGAACAAGTCCTGCCAAGCTAAAGCAGAAGAGACTTTGCAGAAGTTGGGTGCCTGTAATGGAAGGTTGCTGGATATCAGCCAAGATCTGGGTTTTGGAGAGCCACCTCTGCTTCCTCTTCCTCCTCCCTTCTATTCAGTGTGCACTGCTAATGTGCCACTCCATCTCTTCCCATTGGCCTGTCCTGGATGGGGGTGGGCAGAAAAGGAGATGCTGGAGTGAGGTGGCGGCAGGGGGGTTGAAGCAGTGTAATTAATTAGCTGTGATAGTATCACTTCTAAAGGTTTTTCATACATCAGTCTAAAAAAAAAAAAAACTGCAATTTTTCCGCCAGGAAAAAACAACAGAGAACATGTCTCTAAAAAAACCAAGGGTGCTTTCCCCAGTTTCCAGCCCAGGCTACTACCATCTTCCCCCTCCTGCATTTACTGTAAGGCTCTTTCGTGGCACCACATATTTCTTTGGTCATTCAGCTGTATGCAACTATGTGCTATCACCAGGTCCTGCCCCCTGCATCTCAGGGCTGGGGAGTGCCTCTGATTCAGCAACTTTAGTATGGTCTCCCTTTCCCTGGAGCAGACTTTCAACTTAAAAAACAAATGTTTGATTTTTTTAAAAAATCAAGATCAAACAGTTTATACTAGCAATCAACCAGCTCACCCACCAAAAAGGCAAACAGCCTACCCAGAAGCATCGAGAAGGGACCAAACCATCAATGAACTCAGTATCACCATGAAGGCAGGCTGTGTGTCATTTGAACGATGACGATGGAGGAAAGCCAAGCCCATCCCACAGGGGGAAAAATGCACTGCCTCCTATTACCTTCTTCAATATATACAGTACACATGTCCCTGACTTGCAGAATTGAATGCATGACACTTGCACACAAGTGGTCTCTTCAATCCCTCAGGTGCAAAACATATGACCCATTTCCCACAGAGGCCACCTATCAATGAAAGCAGCCTGCCTGTTGATAGTCTCACCTGGAGTTAGCATCAGGATGGCCACAATGATCACAGATGCCAGCATGGCCACCACCAGCATGGAGATCCCAATTCCCTTCCAGTTGCGAGGTGCGGAGTTGGAGACTCCCATGCTCTGAGCAGAGAGAGAGAGACACAGAGAGGGCCCTCAGTTATGACATATGACAGTGTAGTCTACTTAATTAAGCATAACAATGATGAGGGCATCTAATAATAGTTGGGGGGGGGCTATGGCATTCTTTTTTTAATTTTATTTTTATTAAAACAACAAAAACAAACTCACAACTATAAAACAACTAAACAAATAAAAACCAAATTCAGACTGTATAAAGCAAGCATGGAGTAATACACCTAAATTACTTACAACCTTTACAATATATTAATAGCTGCTCACATTAAAAATTGTCTTTTACTCAGCCTCTTATTCTTTTCTTTTAATGTTTCTTTTTTAATTTCCTTATCATTTATTTTAATCCCTAGCAAAATATTTTAGGTCTAAATCATCCGCCTATTCATAAAGTCCGTAATTTGTTACGCCAAAATTTCCCTTCTCACGCAGGACGTCAATGAATGGTTTCCAGTTATTCATAGATTACTTTACTGATGTCTTTTTAAGTAAAGTCGTAAGTTTATCCATTTCCATTAAATCCAGAATTTTTATCCACCAATCTTCAATTGGGGCTATGCTATGGCATTCTTGTTCCTGTGACTGCTTTTTGGGTTTTGAGTGAGATGCTCAGATGGGGTAAACTGGAGTACTTTGGAAGAGGCCCCATAGCTCAGTGGTAGAACCAGTGATGTCATGCAGGGGGTATGCGGGGGTACGCGAGTACCGGTTTCTAGGATTACAGCTGGCCCCGCCCATTCGCCCACCCACTCGTCGACTCCGCCCTCTGCAACGTTTGAATTTCCTGCATGTTTGAGTTGCCTGCATGTTCTCAGAGCCAGGCAGGCAGGCAGCGAGCGGAGCCTTTCCTTTCCTTGCCACTGAAAAATGAGTTGCTCTGGGGTTTTAACATGATGCCAGGCCTCCTTAACATGTTCTGGGGGTGCTGTGGAATACTGTTGCAACTGTTGGGTCAGTTTAAAATCATCTGAGGCCTCAAAAAGGGCTTTTTTCATGTCACTTCCTGCCACGACATCACTTCTGGCTTATGATGTCACTTCCGGTGGGCGGGTCCCAACACGTGCCAATCAAAAGTGAGTACCTGTTCTTAAATCATTTAGATGACACCACTGGGTAGAACTTCACAGATAGTTTCTGGTTCAGTCTCCATTATCACTAGATAGAACAGGTAAAGACTCCCACCTGAGACCCTGGAGAGACACTGCCTGTCAATGTAGACAATATTGGGCAGGTAGATCAATGGTTTGACTCAGTACAAAGCATGCTGTCCATGTAACTTCCTCCACTATCTCTTGGTCCTGTTTACATGCTGCATCCTACAAGTATCTGTAGGTGCACACATCTTTATGGGTGAATGACTGTGCATGAATTCATAAAAGTAGGTCCAGGGAATGGACCCCTCAAAAACGTAGAGGACCGACCATGCACATTGCAGGCCAAAGCTTCTGCTGATTGTAGTCATCACAGAGCATGTCTGGTATGCAGGGCTCAAAAGGGAAGCCATTTGAAGTTACACATTATCTAGTTCAAGCATGTCAAACTCATTTTATAGAGAGGGCCTAAGTTAGCATTAGTGGCACCTGCTGAGGGCCGGAAGTGACATAATTATGCAGAAAGTGACATCATTAAGCAGATGAGAGCCAGAAACAAGCCCTTTGTTCTCACTTAGGAACTCATCAGCTCCAAATGATAGAAGAGAAAATGTGCAAATCTTGTTAATATTTTCAAAATACGATAGAGCCCAACTATCAAGCTGGGGGGAGCCCAATTATAATGGGAGCTGGATAAATTGCTTCCAGGGGCTGGATTTGGCCTGTGGATTTGGCCTGTGGGCCTTATGTTTGACACCGTGGCTCTAGTCAATCTCCATGTTGCAGAAACTTTTGTGGCATCTCAGTGCGCATATGTTGCAACTTCAATTCTTGCCCTCACTCAAAAATGTATATTGTTATTTAAACGGTTAAAAATAATCACAGATGTGCCTTAAAATTGACTCCTCCCCCTCCCAGCTTCCATGCCTTGACACTGCTGACAAATGTTCCAGAATCTCCACTGAAATTTGGAGTGGTGTCCCCGCTCTGCAAGGGTGAACCCAGTGTTCACAATGTCTCGGTGTCTTTTCATTCCCATTCTTCCATCAGTGTCTCATCTCCACCAACACCACTCTTGCATTCTCTGTCTCCCCAGACAGGACATGGAGCTATCCAAGAGGGCCACAGCAACATCCAGGCAGCAAGTGAGGGGTTTTGTCGTTCATAGTGCTACCCTATTGCTCCCTATACATAGGTCAGAAGGTTCCTCCTCCAAGCTGGATGGCCTTTTTTTCCAGACATGTGTTTCTGGGCTCCAGCTTGGACTGGTCACTGTCACTGCTCCCATGTTCTCAGAGCACTTGCAGAGGGTCTGGAGCTGGGTGTATGTGATCGGTTGGGGGTGCATCAGATTCCCCAAATCTGGAGGCTCTCTGGGACAGGAATCTTCTGGAATGGCGGCCTTGAAGTGTCCGTCAGGATACAATGAGGGTGCAATCCTAACCTGGAGTCATGCCAGCACAGGTAGGCCAGCAAAGTTTGGCTGGCACAAGGGACACCATAAAATATGTTTGGATCACTCTTGGAGTCAGAAAGGCCAGCACTAACTCTGGAGGACTGAGAGGAGGACTGACCAAACGTGCTTTATGGTGTTCCTTGTGCCAGCCAAACTTTGCTGGCCTAATTGTGCTGGCCTAACTCCAGGTTAGGATTGTGCCCTGACACTCTTTAAGTGTAAGGGAGGAGGAGTGGAGTCTCCTCCTCTTCTCAGGAGCTCCCACTCAATTCTGTCTCCAGGCATGGACTTGTTCAGACTGTCACGTAAAAAGAATCTCATCTTGGCCAACCTGGGCGCTCGCTCCTCAGGCTGGGATCGGATTCTATGGCGCTCATTGTTTTGGTCAGCTCCCAAAAGCCTCTTCCCCTGTAGAAGCCAGGAAAAGGAGGGGGTGCTAACAGGAGAAAAAGAGCTGATAGAGCCTGGTGCCCTTATTGATCTGTAGTACCCACAGGGCTTTTAAACTAATTGTCTGGCATCATTTCTGCTCCTCTCTCTCTCACTGGTATTTTCAGTCTTAATTAAGAGATCACTTCGGAGTGCTTCCAAAGTGGCTTGGATGAGAGCCCAGGGTGGGTTCACAGTCCACTCCCAGACACATCTTCGCTCCTCATGAAGTCTTTGGACTCGGACTCTGCAGTCAGGCTCATCGTACTTCAGTGGCAGGCTTGCAGTTCCCCCTCCACTCTGAGAGTAATGATTGGTTTGTGTACAGTAATTGGTGTCAGCACTGAGACTGAGAGCGCAATCCTAAACTGGAGTTAGGCCGGCATAAGCTAAGCCAGCAACGTTTGGCCAGCACAAGGACCACCATAAAGCATTTTTGGACTACTGTCGGTGTCAGGGAGGATGGCTCACGTCTGTGTGCTGGTCTCACTGACTTTTACAGTGGTCCAAATATACTTTACTGTGTCCCTTGTGCTGGTCAAACTTTGCTGGTTTAGCTGATGCTGGCCTAACTCAGTTTAGGATTGTGCCCAGCACTTGCATTTTACAACATCCCATAACCCCTGCATGAAATCTTATCTTTGCTTTTATTGAGGAAAGAGAATTCCTTTGGGGAACAAACCAAAGAATAAGCTCCCGCTGATGTCCCTATCCTTATCCCTATAGCAATTATTCCCTTACCAAAATGGTGGGTTTATATATGCCCATGATAAAATCAAAGTGAGTGAGTGCGCTTGTATCTAAGATACAAGTTAATTTCAGCAGCCCGAGCCCAAAAACATGTCCTACCACTACTGGGGAGAGAGGGGGAGGTCCATGGATCGGAGGCATAACTAAGGGGGAGAGGGGGGTATATTGCTCGGGTACCAAGTCTCGAGGGAGTGTCACAAGAGAGCTTGATACTATGACCAAAATAGTGGAAACCTTGATGTTTATGAATAATACCATCATGTTATATGCCATATGATAGGTAATTTTAATGCAGAATGCAACAAAACAAACTGTGCTGAATTATTTGTATTCTCTCAAACGTTATAGCCAGATAACCAGAAAAGGAAAACACAACTGCCTTCTGTAACAAAAAGTGGATTTTCTTTACTCAAAACTGACCAAAGAGACTGAGAGCCAATGAGATGTTGTTAATGATACAGCATGGAAAAATAAGGCGTTAGTATGAGCCAGCTCTTTTTTCTGTATATCATAATACAGTCATCCCCTGCTAACTGGGATGTGGGATGCTAACTTTTTCATGTGGTGCTCCTCTTTTATTTAGCAGGGGGAGAATGACTGTCCCTCTTCACCCCAGCACAGTGTCTTTTTGAGGGGTTGTTTGCTGGTGTTCCCATTTTTTAAGATTGCGAGCCTTTTGGGGACAGGGAGTCATGGGCAGCCCAATCCTGAGCACAGAGGTAGCCAAACAGCTACTGCTGCATCCAGCAGCAGCCAAGCAGCCGCTGGAGGTACCTCAGGCGAAGAGGATGTTTGTCCCCTTCCCCCAAGCAAACCCAGAGACCTGCCAATGGATCTCCTTGCGCCTGTTCCCGCCATTTTGTTGGCACAAACTAGAGAGCCTTCTTGTAAGGCCGCATGGCCCGACACGGAGTATAGGATCCGATGGTGGAGGTTGCCACTGGTCCCAGCCCCTGTTCTGCCCCTCCACCTGCCTAGTTCCACCCTCCCAGAAAGCGGCGAACTCACCACCCACCACCCGCACACGGCCACCTCCAGGCACTCGGATTGGGCGCTGGGTCAGTGTGGACAGTAAGACCTTACCACCCGCACTGGATGTGTCTTACGGTATATTTGCAACACCAGTGCCCACGACACACTTGTACCGTGGGCGCTGGAGGGCTCTGATCTGTTGGGTGACCTATGCTTCCCCCCCCCCCCGGTAGCTGTTTGGCTACCTCTGTGCCTGCAGTGCCAGGCAGCTCAGGATTGGGCTGCCCATGACTCCCTGTCCCCAAAAGCAAAAAAAAAAAAGAAGAAGAAGAAGCTGTCAGCAATTCAGAGCAGAGTGCTTCCATTCATTCAGTGGGGCTTGTACCAGGGGAAACTGAAGAGCCTAGTGGACGGAGCAGGAGCTGGGAAGTGCTCATTAGAAACATTAGAAGTTTATTGCAAGGCTCATAAACTCCTGAGTCAAGGAATTCTGGTTCCAATTTATCTAAGAGGCACGTTAAGTTAATTTTAGAGTATATCAGATCAAAATCTTGCTTGATGCACACTACTTTAGTCAAGTTCACATTTTTTAAAATTCTTTTATTGCAATTTGGGTTGTCCAAATTGTCCAAATATGGTTGACCATAGCATGGTCCCTCTCCACACCAGCCTTTTAAGTGCCCATTTTAAAGATGGGGAATTGAGGCGGAGAGAAACTAGCTAGTCAAAGAATGGCCCAGCCTTTGCACCTAGCTCTCTTTGTCCTCCTGGACTGCACTAAATCAAGTCCGTCAATCCACAGTAAAAGGGAGATGGGGACAGAGGAATTATGGTTTTAAAAGAACAAGCCCTGCTCTTAGAGAGAGAAAGCAGAAAGTTGAGGGATGAATCAATACTTCCAAAGGCAGAGAGTAGAATTCACATGTGCATCACACAGAATAAGGTAGTAGGTTTTCAAACTGCACCACTTCAAACTGCTCTCCATGTGTTTATGTACACAGGACATTTATGAATGCTCCCCCACAACAAAACTCTCTGCTTGTTGAAGACTAGCACAGTAGAAAGAAGGCTGAGTTTTCTGCGCTGATGTGTGAATTCATTGTATGCAAGGAGATTTGATTTTTTTTTTAATGTGAAGGCACATTAAGAAGCATCGTGGCATGCCCACACACATGCACAAAGCAATCCAAAGTGGTCCAGTTGGCAATGAATGCTAGCACCTTAGCCTTATCATTCCATTCTGCGTAATGTGCAGAGCAGCTCTAAAGAGTCTATTCATTTAAAAGGGGTCCAAGGCTTGAGAAGCTCCTGCTTGTCCAGAACATCTAGTGATAAAGATGCCCCTTTAAATGAAATCCAGAACAGCTTGGTGCTCGGGGCTAAAAAACTGTCCACACAGAAGGGCAAAAGAAACGCCAGCAATTTTTCAGAGCACCTAATGAGTCCCATGTACTCAAGAGATGCCACTTTCAAAGCCATGTTCAGTGTTTTTTAAATTGGCTACTGCCCCATAGCAATTGGTAACTCTGGATCAAATACGAATTCGTCCTGATAATAGCCAACACCAAATGCTAAAAAACAGTAAGAACTTAGACCCAAATAATCAAAGGTTTTCAGTCTAGTACATTCCTCAACTCAGCATTCTCGGCCATGAGTATACAGAGGCTAGTATTGCCTAGTGGCTTGCCACAAAGCAAAAATGACTAATTTAGAAAAAGCAGACACAACCAAAACTGGGTCCAAGCATGTGTGATGGGCAAAATCACATATAATGAAATAAGTCTTGGCCCTCATTTGCCTTGCAGACAGAAACTTTCAATTCTACTCCCTTGTCTATGCCTTTGCTCTCTGGCAGTACACACACACACACACACACACACACACACACACACACGCTCAGGGGCTTCTGAGAAAAAAGTGACAAGCTGCCACCAGGAGGTTTCACCTAAGCCAGTTGCAGGGCAACTGCTATGGGCCCAGTAAGCCTATTCCCCCAACTGCCTTCCCTTTGGAAACAGCTTCAAGCCAGGGTGGGTTAAGGCTCAGGCAAAGGACAAAACTCACCAGAGCGGTTGCCATGTTCGGGTGGGCAGCAATCATGCTGAGGGCTGACCGGAAAAGTCCAATGCGCAGACAAGCTGTGGTGGGTCACTCCTTTTGTTCCTTGGGGATTCTTCAGGTCCTCGGTAGCTCAGAAGTCGCACCCGGTCTCCCTGGGCCATTGGCAAGGGTTTTTTTCCGCAAGAAGTGCGAACAGTGACCAAAGCCGAGGCAGTGGAGGATCAATCAAGATGACAGACACAATCTGGGCTCCCTCAGCAGGAAAAAGGAAAAAAAAAAACCCTGCCATTGGCTTGGCAGGGAGCATGGCCAATTAAGGAGGATGGAGGGAGAGGGGAAAAAAAGAGAACAGAAAAAGAATATTCAGGCAGGAGCCCAGAAGGTGCGTTAACTGTTTACAATACAGGGATGAAGGAATCGGGTGATGACAGAGGAGCCCAACCTTTAATGGCATTGGAGCCCCAAACCTGCTAAGGCCTCAAAGGTCTGCTGGCTCCCCACACATTCATCTAGGCCACCCAAAACACAATGTGCCACCTACCTGCCAAGACTGAACTGCAGAAAGGTACCTCTGTGTGCCTCGGGAAAGAAAGCCCAGCCCAGCCTGCGGAACACCACCACCACCACCAAACCTCCCAGGTCACTTGCCCATTGGAGTTGAGGGAGAATTTCTTTCAGTTCTGGTTCCCCTTGAAAGTGACCGAAAGCATCCCAAAAGATGTAATTGAGCTTACTTATACAATGGATATGATGGACTTAACGGCTTCGAAGTGCAACTTAGCACATGGTCAGCTGTGCTCAGCTACAGCATAGTGTGCCTGTAGTTTGGAGAAACCACTGAAGGAAGCCATCCAACTTCAGAAGGAACAGTAAAAGGGGGGGGGGTTTGAGATGACTCAGAAAACTCAGCCGGAACTCAGAAGCCACTGCTGGGCCTGCTGCCTGGGCAGCAAGTGCCCACTTGAGCCTTGGAATAATGCAGGACACAAATCCCCCAAACACGCACACTTGGGAAATTGCCTGGGTGGATCACATAAAATGGCCTTTGTTTGGTGTGCGATCTGCCCAATACCTCCATGAGTTTAATACACAATGGCAAGAACAACCCTTGTTGTGTAGGGTTAGACCCTGGGCACTAGAAGCATCTTGAAACATGAGGTCTAACCAGCAATGGGATTAACAAACGACCTGGGGGAACGCTGGGCGGGACGTACTCGTAATTGGCAGCCTGCGCAATTGGCAGCCCGTCTGTTCCGCCCTGCCGCCGTCCCCGCGGGCTGGGCCCACTGCCCCTGGTTGGCACGCCCCACCACTGCGTGCCCGGGCACCCCCCCAGGGCACCCCCCAGGCGAGCAGGCACCCCCTCCGAGGCCTGGGCGGCCCGCGCAGCAGCGGGGCAGAACTGACGGGCAGCCAATCACGCGGGAATTCCGTGTACATCCTGCCCAGCGTTCCCCCAGGTCGTTTGTTAATCCCAATGCTGGGTCTAACCCTGGTTTACACAGTAGGGTTGGGAGACTTTTGCTAAGACCATCCGAGGCATGTGGGCATAAAGAAAGGAAGTACAGTACTTGAGTTATAGGAACTTGAGAGTTGAATAGGGGGAGAGAGCGGGAGCTCCTCCATGCTTGCTATCCAGCTGGTGAAGGTCTCTGGGGAGTGGGTGGGAGGGAGCATCAGCAGCCATCTCTCCCATTGGACAATGGTTCATCTCAACCAGACCTTTTTCCTGCCCGGCTCTCAACAGATGGTTATATCATGCCCATGTGTGCTTTGTACATGAGTGGACCATTGACTGCATGAAATCTGAGATTAGCGATCTGCATACCAAAGAGAGCTTTACTGAAAAATAAGAGGAGAAATCTCATATGAGTCATATCCCATTTGGCTGGCTCAGGCTAGCTATACTGCCCCCTTCAGGTGCAGGATGCTTGTACAGTGTTGTTGCACCTTTCTCCAACTTCCAACAGGAAGTGATGCATGCCCAGTGTTTCTCCCTACTTTTCCTTATTTTTGGAAAATATAACTCTGACTCTCCAAAATGCACCTAGGCAGGTTCAGTAGTATAAACAGCTGTAGGGACATCCTGTTATAGCAGTCTTTATCCTATCCTATCCTTTATCCAAAATGCTATTTTGAACTAGCCATGTGCATTTGACTCACTCTTCCCATTCTGGATTAGTTTAGCCTAACCAATTGGGCTGTTAAATCTGTCTTTCTAGGTAAAAGGGACAAGATGCAGAGGCCAGTCATGTTTCGTGCTTGCAGTCAGTGCATAGTATGGCATCAGCAAGCCTCACAGCGTAATCCTGAGCAGTGTCGGAATGGTGAGGCCGATGGGCACCCAATAGGATTGTGCTGCCCATTACTTAAGTTCAAGCGCAGAGATGCTTGTGTTTTTTTTTTGCTAGGTCTGCTGTGGAATCTGACATTGGTTTGTAGAAGGCACACCCACTTGTTCTCCGGGCAGTGAAGTAGCTAGTGTTAGGGACTGTAGACCTAGCTAGATGCATGAGGTAATTACTTTGCTTTATTTTCTGTTTTTGGTAGAAGTCAGCTTGCAGCCAACCTGGGGTGTTAGAGAGGGCTGTGCTTTGCTCATGGGTAGCATACCAATTTCATCTGCTGGGCAAAACTAGTTACTGTACCTGATTTGGTCAAGGCTGTCTTTGTATTCACCCAGCTGAGATGGGGTGGGGAGCCTATGAACTTGGTCACAGAGAGCATTGGCCACACTATCCAAATCCTCAACACAGGGGTTACTGTGGGGGCACTGCTTATGAGGTCATTCCTATTCACGCGTACTAGGGAGTAACTTAAATGCAATGGTGCTTACTTCTAGGTAAATACTCATAGGGTTTTTCTGTAAGTGCAGGTGTATAACCTTCCCCCACTAGCCAAATTATAGGACCAGTTTTAAAGGTATAGATCAGTGGGGCCTTACAAAGTCAAAAGAGTGGGAACTGTAATTGGCATCTAGAGGGACTGTAAGAAAATCATTGGCAACCAACATTTTTTTGAACGCATGTGCAACTCCAAAAATCCTTAAATACTAAGTGAATTTGACCAGCAAATGAACACTCTACTGAATGCCCACATGCTGCTCAAAAGAACTGCTGCCCATGGACAAGAGAACTGGACAGGTTCTCTTACCTCCCCCATTCGTCCTTCTCTCCCTGTCACTAGGGGTAGCAACTTGGGGTGAAAGAGCAGGGATCCCTAGTAATCCTTTCCTACAAAAAGGTGGTGTGTATTGCACCAAAATACGCTCTGCATGACATGCACTCACCATGGAAAGCTAGGCACATATTATTCCATTGTTGGGACAAAGAAAAAGGGGATTTCTGCAGTAATGCTGATTTGTTGTTCAGTCTAAAGATCCTATGTTGCAGTAGAGCTGTCAGGAGTAAAATATATCAATTCCCCTAAAACCCAGCTCTTTTGGTAACAGCAGGGAGAGTTTTAACTCTGTTGAGGCTGTGTGGAGACTGGAGTCAGGAAGGTTCCCAATTGTCAGACTGGTCGGTCACTGCACCTAAGTGCACGTTATGGTAGGACAGCTTTAGTTATGGTAGGACAGTTTTTGTAATTAAAACCATTACTGTATTCTCCTGTTATTGTATTCATTAATAGTGCTGTGAGGGCAGGACTTACCAGATCCACATTCCCAGGGCAGTTGCACACTTAACAACTATTGGTCGTTTCAGTGCAGCAGGAAGTGCTCTGTAATGAGTGAAAGTGAAAGCTCACAAATACACATTGTTAGCCGTCTGTGACTCATTCAACAGACAGGTTGTAAACCAAAATTACCTGATATCATAGAAATATTCCTAGCATAATAAGGAGACACAGCACGACCCTGTAAGCTTACAGATTAGAACCACTGAAGCAACATTCTATATCAAAAGTATTACACTGCAGCAACACCCACTTGTGTTCACACAGGCACCTTACCCTCATTTGAAGGTAACCCTCTCACAGCCTCCCACCAGCAGTGCCACGAACCCCCACAGCATTGGTGACCCAAGGTCAATGACTTAAAACCAGGCTCAGTTTGTGGCCTTGCATTAACCATGAATCCCACCCTGGAGGCAATCACACATTCCAAACCATGGCTGGCTCTTTAGATGAGTAGCCCACATAGAAGTGCCAAGCAACATTTACCTTTGTTCCTGTGGATGTCAGCTTCAGCTTCCTTCTACCCCTTTTTCCTCATTAATCTCTATTTCCATGCCTCCACTATTCACCCCTTCTCCCATCTGATGTTAATCAAACCAAAAACATGAATCCTAAATTCTGTCACAATCATGTTATAACCAATCATGTCTATGCAGCTATTTTCACACATGAAACTTTGAGTGCCTGATCCATCAACTTGCATGACACACACAGTTGAACGGCAGAGTTAGGAAGACTAACTCTGGGAGACTGCAGGGCCTGGCCTCTCACCCATTTGACTTTGGGGCAGTCAAAGCCTTGGTTTCAGCAGGAATGAAAACAGGACTGCGTGCATAAATGGCATGTTTATATTTACAGGGAATTGAGGATGACTGCAATTCAAAGTAAAAACCAAGGAAGGAAGGAAAAGGCAGGACTGCAAAGTAGTAAGTAAAGCACTAACAATATTTTTACAACTTGATTACATTTCAGAGACCCTTTGACAAAAATCTGAAGCAGAAAGAGAAAAACAGGAGGCTTCAGTTGAGGTAGAGTCTAGCTCTGGATTGTTGCAGGAGAATTGGTTCAGTTCAGGTAACAACTGAGGGATGTAGAAAGAATGGGTCTCTGAGCAAGTCACAAAGCTACTTCACACTCCTTTTATTAAAAATATATGCCAGAACAGCATAAGTCACTAAGTGCACTGCAGAATCAGATGTGCAATTCATCTCCTGTTGAGGGCACTTGCTCAGCATAGAAACCCAGACAGCAGCTCTTTCAGTGAAACTCTGCCTCCATGTGGCCAGCAAAGGGTACTGCCTCATGCACTCTCTTGTCAGGTTTGGTCAGGGATCTGTGAGGTTTGCTGGTAAACTGGGCACAGAGGCATTCCAGCAAGAGTCTCTCGGTCTTTCAGAAACATGTCCAGCATGTTGATGACCATCTCTTCCTGTCTCATTCACATATACATTTGAATCTATTCTTGAGAATGTTATCTGAGGAATCAGATTTTGAAGACAGCACAAAAGAGCCTTAGGATGCAGCCAGGTCTCTCGGATCAAAGAGAGAGCACAGTTGAGAACACAGCAGCACCTGTCAGAAAAACAAAAGCACAGCACTGTAAACCATGGGGAGACTACAGCCCCCCTCAAACAGAGTAGCCAACTTACATTATTCACTATTAAGAACATATACCTCTTTCCCAACAATAAAGTTCATAAGCAGTTTACACAGGAAATGAAGAAAGACAAAAAAAGGTTCCCTGTCCCAAGAGGGCTCACAAACATAAAAAAGACATAAAAAAGTATGCCCGGAAGAAACAGGAATAGTGGCTCTTTCCGCTGCAAATACAAAAGAACCACCTCTTTAAAAGTGCCTGTTTGACCCAGTTAGTAGCCATGATCCAGAATCATAGCAGACTCTGGAGAGGGAGCCCATGGCTTCCAATTGAGAAGCACCTTCTGGGAAAAAGGGCATTTGTACCCATGCCCTGCACCAATTAATATGAAAAATCTTCTGGGGTACAGGTGTGTTCTTGACAATGGTCTTCAAGCAATGAAACCATTCTTCCTGTGAGATGCTGGGAATGAGCTTTGCTCTGAACAAAATAAGGACAAGACATGTTGGCTATACCAGCACCTAAGAGGCAAAGGGACTGGAGCGCAGGCCTTTATGCTGAGGGTATATAGCGCAAGCAGGACATACATATGGTAATGCCCAACAAGTATTTTATATGACAGTGTACCAATGTGAAAGCACAAAGACAGATGAGTGGTCGTGGTCACACATGTGATCACACTCAGAAAGACACATTCTCAGGGACACTCCCATATGTGGGCTCAGACACCTGCGCATATACGGAAACACTAGGCAGTTACATGGTGCTAACTTTCAGCAGGCAGAAAAGTTGGCCCTTACTCTTGGGGCTGCTCTGGCCATCAGGTTCTGGCACCTTCCAGTCCATCTTCCTCCCTTTCTCATAGAGGCCCTTAAGCACCTTGCGGAACTCCTCAGGCTCCAAGCCACCAGTACTTAGCTCCATGTACTTCCTGTACAGCTGCAGGGCTGTCCGTGCATCTTCAATGCTGTCATGAGTCTCTCCCTGGATCTTCAGATCTATGGGAAACGGAAAGAGATCCTGCATGTGTTTCCCTGCCTACTTACCTGGGCTGCAGGAAATAAGAAAACCAATCTACCCCAATGCACAGGGCTGTGGATTAGGACAGGCATTCCTCTTCCTTGTGTTACCAGCCCAACTTGGTATTAACCTAGCCCTAGCTCATTTGAGACTGCTGATCTTCTGCAGCGGGGCCCTGCACATCCAAAATGTCTACTGAGTTTGAGGAGCAATTGGGGGGTGGGAATAAGGAAGCTCTGAATCCTACGACACAGCGAGTCTTACTTGAAGAAGTCTGTGGGGACTGCAGTATTCTCTGATGCAAAAAGTCATGCTAACTGGGAGATAGGTTCTGCTTGATTCTGACCGCAGAATAACTGTACTGACCCAAAAAGTACCAGGCAAGAAAACGCAGAGAGATCATCCTCTTCCTGGGCATGTGGAATAAGTACACAGTGTCAATGACTTGATCCTTAGGCACCTGTAGGGATAGGAATGGTATGGTTATGAATGCTGGCTGCACATGAACACATACATGTAGCCTAGAGAGTCTTCGGGGCTGACAGCTAAACAGGACGCTTGACTTACAAAATGGTGCACCAGAAGCACAGATGATGTTACTTTTAGTTAACACATCCACAACACCAAACATGTGCCAGACAAATGCAGTGAAATCTTTAAAAATTACTAACTGGTTTATTTTGGCATGAGCTTTCACAGGCAACTATCTACCTCAGTACTTTTCCTACTTTGTACCTCCAAGGAACCCTTCCCCACAATGACTTGTTTGCTACAGAACTCCAGCATACTGCAGAGGGAGGATTCCAGGACAAGTTCCAGGGCCTCAACATCACCCCATAAGTGCACCCTAGGATCACACATAAGAAGAGCCCCACTGGATCGGGCCAAAGGCCCATTTAGTCCTGTTTCCTGTATCTCACAGTGGCCCACCAGGTGCCTCAGGGAGCACATAAGTCAACAAGAAGCCTGCAAACTGTGGCCACTTCCTTGCACCTGGCATGCTGAACTAGCCTACTTCTAAAACCTGGAGATTGTACATACCTATCGTGGCCTGTAACCTGTGATGGACGTCTTCTGGAAATCTGTCCAATCCCCCTTTAAAGGCATCTAGGCCAGATGCCATTACCACAACCTGTGGCAATTTTTACCCACTGGGTAAATAAGTATTTTCTTTTATCTGTTCTAAATCTCCCAACCCTCAATTTTAAGTGGATGTCCCCTGGTTCTGGTGTTGTGAAAGAAGGAAAAGAACATCCCGCTAGCCACTCTATCCAACCCTTGCATAATTTTATGTCTTACTCATATCCCCACAGGCACCGCTCAATAGCCTTTCACAGCTGCTATTTGCAAGGAAAAGGCAAAAGGGGCACCCTTTGGGCAAACCTTGCCCAACACTGTGACCTTCTCACTGAGGAACGCCTAACAAAACTTTCCAGGAAATTCTTGGCTCGCCAACTCAGCTTGAAGACCGTCGGACTATTTGATGAAATGCATGGTTATGTTTGCATTGTTTGGGGTTCTGTCCCCTCCCTCTTCCCATTTCTTCTGAGCCTGGCTCAATACTTCCCAAAATGTGGGTTGCAACCCACTAGCGGGTCCCGACCTGATGGTCATGAAACTGACAAGTTGATAGCTGACCTGGAAAATGTATTGAGCCCTATGGAAAGTGAAACTGAGCCACACATGCGCATTTACTCGCGCCAGCCTGTGGAATGACCTATGCAAGGCCATTAAAAAAGAAATAGTCACCATTATGTTGATGACCCGGAAGTCTTTTTGCAGTCCATGGCCCACAAACTTGACCCCAACATCAATGAGAAAGCGCAGCTTCAGGTACGTGGATTTGAGGGTGGTGAGATGTTTGGAGGAAATTTTGGCATCCAGATCACCTGGCTTTATCCCTGAATACTGAGTGAGATAATCCACAACCTGCAAGGGTAAAGGAAAGATGGTCACTGCACAGCACAGAGGAAAGAACCATTGGCCATCACTATTTATTCTCGCTCAGTGGAGGAGAGGTAAATTGATAACCACGTCCTCCCATCCACTCCAGTAGGTGGGAGTGGAAACCTCTAGGTTTCTTCCTCTTTGGGCTCCTCCAGAAAGAAATGTACACTCGCTATTAGAGCAAAACTACGAGGAAACAACTGAGTCATAAGGAAAAAAGCACAGAAACTATGAAGTACATCAAGCTATACTAGGTCCATAAAGTTAAGGGCTCTCTTGGAGGCTAAAAAGGGAGGAGAATAGAACATCCCTGGGAATGCCAACTGCTGGCACAGTCAGCCATCCTTCCAATGGGGCAAACTAGGAGCCCGCTTGGGATTGGGGGCGGGGAAGGACGTTATGGTAATTTCTCCCAGTATTTGGGTTTGGAAGAAGAGCTTCCTCCTGCAGAAGGAAGTCTGCAACTTGCCCAGTCTGGAGCCCCTGCAAGCTCTGTCTTTCTCTGCAGGGTTCTAGTAAGTCATCCTTGCCTTTATTACCAAGCATTAACCTACAAGCTTCTTCCCCCCACATCTGATTAGATACTTTAGCTGACTAGTTAAAATAATTAGGGAGGCAGAAGCAATGAGGAAAGCTTCTGTAGAAAGAAGATGTGTGGGTTTGGATACTCATGAGGCTGTTTGTTCACTCAGTGGAGGCAGGACGTAGATCTGTGGTGCCAAATTGGGCCCCAAATCCCAAACCCCCACCCCACCCCCCACACTAGGTTTGTAGGCTGAGAGATGATGTCTTCCAGGCAGCATTTCCCATCGTACCGGATACGTCGCAGGACTGTTTCAGATACCATTTTTAAAAAGGTGTATGACTATAAGGCATTGTGAGGCACCATTTTTTTTGTAGTGCTGGTGGTGATAACAGAGTTAAAATCCCTGCTGCATGCTTGTACAATGATAAATAAGAGTACTACAGATTGATTATCCCTTATCTGGACTGCTTTGGATGGGAAGGTGTCTGGATTTTGGATTTTTCTGGATTTCAGAATAATTGCATAAATGAGAAATGCTTCCTCTTGCTCTGTCCACAATTGCCCATTTGGGGGGGTCTGCTGACCTGTTTGACATTTTTCAACAATGGTACACACCACAGAGCAAAGCACTTACAGCCTGTAGATGGGAATGGCACAAGACCTTCTTTCTACATAACCTTTTAAGGTTCTGTAGAAAAGATTGGACAAAGATGTCTGGATTTTGGATGTCTAGATAAGGGTTCATCTACCTGTATA
Organism: Lerista edwardsae; assembly: GCA_029204185.1. NCBI lineage: Eukaryota > Metazoa > Chordata > Lepidosauria > Squamata > Scincidae > Lerista > Lerista edwardsae. Next base: position 1,242,085 of record JAJKFI010000076.1, read on the forward strand.
ACTTTCTTTGCTTCCCTGCTAGAATGCATTTTTTTTACAGCAAGGCACCAAAATTTGTGATTATTTAGTTATTTGTGAGCCTAGAGGGCCCTGCAGAAATGTTTCCAATTGGGCCCTCAGCTCCTATTGGCTGGTCCTGTAAACAGGAGGTGATGTCTTCCAGGAGAAGAGGAAGGAGCCTGTCTCCTGAAGTCCTGCCTGGTGAAATGGATAGGAGGTGTCTCTCATTTCAGAATGCTCTCCCACACTGAGAAAGAAAATGTATTTCTTACCTGTGGATTCAGATTCCCAAAAGAAAATAAGAGGGTCTGGAGTTCAGGATAACCCTCATTACTGGCTTCTGTGGAATCATGGCTAAGCTAAAATTTCGTATCCATTTGGGAGCTGCCACCTCCTCAGATGATTAACAGATTTAAGGGCGCAATCCTAGGCCAGCACAGCTAGGCCAGCAAAGTTTGGCCGGCACAAGGGCCACCGTAAAGCACGTTTGGACCACTCTCGGAGTCAGGGAGGATGGTGCATGTCTGTGTGCTGGCCTCTCTGCCTCCAAGAGTGGTCCAAACATACTCTACGGTGGCCCTTGTGCTGGCCAAACTTTGTTGGCCTAACTCCGAGTAAGGATTGCACCCTTAGTGTCATCTTCTGAGCAAATAAGGAAGGACTCTAAAATTCACTCTCTTCACTATGGGGAGAGAGCTTTCTGCTGCACAGTGCTCTTTCCAGAAGCCCACATTCTACAAATAGCAGGGAGTCCAGAGCCAGCAGGGGGCAGAGCTGGATGCAGGCTGAAGTTCCAACTTGGCCATGGAGTTCGTGGGGTGGCAGTGGCTTAGTCAAGACACTTTTCCTGAAGCCAATCACCTTAAAGGTTTTAATGCTATGCAATTCTGAGGCTTAGCAGATGGGGGAGTCCATTAAAATGTGCGCTATATTTCTGTGGTGTGTGTTGGTGCTCAAAGGAATCCTGGAACTTTGAGTGCGTCTGTCCATTCGTTCGTTCAAGTTCATTCTCTAATGAATTTATTTAAATTTATTCATTGTTTTTGGTCCTCGACACCATGCCACATTTTCGATGTGGCCCTCCAGCTAAAAGGTTTGGAGACCCCTGCCTTAGAGGAAGGAGGGATTAAAAAAAAGTCATACACGAAGGGAAGCTTGGCCAGACTGTCACATAAATGGCAACGTACCTGTTCTTGTGTGGAGATGTAGTCATCAATAAAGGGAACCCCCTCATTGGGACCCTGCCCCCTTACACACGTGATCCTTGCCACAGACATCTGGCTGGGCTTGATGGTGGACTTTGTCCCATCACTGCGGAGCTCGGCTTCCTCCTGTTGCAGATTTCAAAAAAAGTACACAGAAGCATTCTGTGAATCCCCCGTCCTCATATAGGAAGTTCCCTGCCCCTATCAGAGGAGACACCAGGAATCTTCCATCCTCCTCTTTTCTTTCCAAAGGAATGCCTACCTCATTGAGGGTGACAAACTCTGCATCCAGCCCCACCAGGTCTCCAGACTGTGGCATCTCACTCAGCATCAGTGGAATGAAAGTGGCGTGACATTTGCGCTGTTTGCGGGCAAGGGAGGCTTCAGCGAGCAGCACACTGGCTTCAATTGGATTCTTAACTTGAAAACGAAAGAATAATTTGGTCAGCTCCTTCACTTGGATGAAGGATGCCTTCTGGGGAAAAAACAGGGGAACTCCACACTGGATTCTGGGATGTCCCAGGCAAGACGGTATCACAGGTACGAGTTCCAGACGTTCTATATACTGTACAAATCATGCCCAATTTCTAAAAGCTCTAAGCAATTAGGCTGATGTCAGTCACTTGGGCTACAGGAGGAAGACAGGGCCTATAAACTCTGGGCAAACAACACACCATCTCCTCCTCTCCCTATAACCAAAAGGATTCTTGATAGAAAGCTTGCCATATGATTGGGGTGACCCGGCTTGAGCATTACTGAGCAATCATTTTCATTAAGTCAAGCACTGAAGTTTACCACATGGAGGACAGTTTCACAAGACACTGGAAGCATGCCAGAATGAGGTTAGACAGTGATACAATCTAGTAACAGAGGCTGTAAGACACTGACTGACATCACAAGCAAGGAAGAGTAGTGTTCTTCCCAATACCATCCCACACTGTGATGCCAGGGTGGCTGCTGAAAGCAGACAGAGCTACATCTAAAAGTATTCACTTAGCCTTAATCTCCACGAACACCTGCCAGCAAGGCCTAGTCATTTGCTTGGCATGGCAGTGTCACTGTACAACACAACGCAAGCCATGTCAGTTCACACTCTACTGATGAGGGCAGGAACAACGTGAGGGAGCCTTGGCCATCTTTGTATGCACAGCAATGTGTGTGAGAACTGGGTGCCCCACCATGATGCCTTGCACATCCATTCTTGCTAAATACTGGAGCCACAGAGACAGAAAGTTAAGCCCCACAGACCCTGCGGAAGAGAATAGCTGTAATTGGTTCTCCCACATCGGCAAGGAGCATCTCGCAACTTCTGCAATAACCTCTTTAAATAGTCATGTAGTTAAACACACATTTACTTACTGGTTAAGTTGTACTTGGAGTGGAGGTTCCTCCGCACATAATAGAGGATAGCAGGCACCTTCCAGCTCATGTCAAATTGCACAGCCTCACACTGCAAGTTCAAAAGCAAACATCAACTCAACAAAGAAAAAAAACCAGACACAAAACCAGGAATATCAAGACCTTTGTTGTCATTCAAAATGAGAGCACAAAAGAGAGCTCTTCACTATAGAACTACCACTTAGAACAGTGTATTGACCTAGATTGCCATGGCCTTGAATGCAGACAATACAAAAATCAGGGAAGTTGCAGTGTGAATGTGCACAGCAAAGTGGACTTAGCCCTAGTGGTCTGATGCAGAAGGTTCAGAGAACGAGGATTCTCATTCAGAAAAAAAAATCTATTAAGCGAACAATCCAATATAAAATGTTTATAAAGACAAACATGTTACTCATTGCTGGAAACTGAGCTTCCTGGATGCAGAATTTGAAATGGGGGCTGCAAATGACAAGCATGAATAGTCTTCTTACCTTATCTACAGGCTCAATGAGAAAGTCATTGAAAAGGTACCACTGCTGGTGTGTGACACCCTGGGAGGAGGGGAGGGAGGGAGAGAGAGAGATGTTTATGTTACTAACTGCCATGTTTGCTTATGGACAATACTGTACATCACAGCTGCACAGTTAAGGCTGCCAATAGCCATGAAGCTGCTGCTGCAGATGGTAAAAGGCCCTGATAGAAGGGAATTCTCTCAGGGACTGGATACCACATTATTCAGACACAAGAACAGTTGTGGTCAGGAGGCAGAGAGATCAGAGGCTTGTTCTCACTAGCAGGCTCACCTCTTTCCTTTGGTGATACGTCTCCCCCACTTTGATGTGCCCCACCAGGCTTCCCCCAGTACGGGAGTCCAAAATGTGCACAACGGTTGCCATAAGATCATAGACATATGTCGATTCCTGATCATCCAGCACACTGAGCTGCAAAAAGGAAGCGGATGCTGTCAACGGGCTGGATTTCTGGGCACCTTTAACACAGGCTAGGGACTGATCAAAGAACCCATATCTCCCCAATATGAGGGGGAAACTGTTAGTAGTCGACCCCTAGTTCTAGTCAATCCCTAGCACTTCAGCCTTGAGACTTCTTTGAAACCCAGGCTTTTATTCTGGAAAGGCAGAATAAATCAAGATTATTCTGATCTCCTCCCCACCCTACCCCACCCCCAAGCTTTTGTTTCAGCTCAGGACATTCATCTGCTTGTATTGTCCTGACAAATGAACTCCCTTGAATGAGTTACCTCACAATGTCTTTTATCGCTTTGTTTTATTTTATATCTATTTATTTATATAGACAATACCTATTTTATTTTTAAAGTTTAGATTTATTCACAAGGATCATTTCACCCCATTTACAGCAGTATCCTCAAGATTAGAAAAACTGTTGTCTGCCCACTTTTTGCTGGGCCAAACCTTGCTACTTCTTTTGGTTTTCTCATAGATTTTTCCTGATACAGCTCATGAGGGGAAAAACTACATTTGAAGTGACATGAGGTAATTTTTTTTCACTGTAAGGACCACGTCCCATGTTATAGGAAATGCACAGGAAATAAGTGCCTGAGAGCCTGGGCTACTCATTTGCTTCATGTGTCCATTTATTCTGCCCTCCACATGCCACTTCCTGTTTCTGCTGTCACCAAAACAAAACCCTCAAAAGCAGCAACAGAGCTCTTTTCACCATCACTCTTCCTGCCTCATAAGACCACCCAACAACTGTTGAGGGATTGGCCAAAACCAGTTCAATGTTTTTCCCCCCAATCTGATCATTATGATCAGATTACAATGAAACAAAACTCTTTACATGTTATGGTGGAGACACATGATGGGACACGGCCTGATGAACAGTCAGGAAATAGGAAATAGGACCAATGCCCAGGGGAAGTTTATGGATCCCTTTCACTGCAAGAGCTTTAAAAACCAACAGTTTACTACTTCTTTTGGGGATTGTTTTGCTAAAGCTGATTCTTTCTGAAAGTGGGCAGAAGTGGAGGAGATGGCCAGAAGTGCCACTAAAGATCTAGGATATGGAGAAAGCATTTACAGTTAGGCACTGGGGGGAGGGGATCACTGCCTTGCCAACAAGAGAGGTTTTACTTCAGTGCTTTCATCCCAGTTGTAAACCTCCAACTCCTTGTTCTTGGAAAGTTTCATCTTGATAGAATAAGGAATCCAGATGTTCTTCAGCTCCTCAACCGAGGTATAAGAATAGCCCCCCCTCTGCTACTCCTAATTCATTCCTAAAAGCAAAAACGCAAAGTCAAAATGTATCACAGACCTGGAGGAAAATTTCAGAAATAATTGTAAGGCAGGAATGGTGAGTAGAAGGCGGGGAGGCTCCAGGACCAACTTTTGAGCTTGGTCAAGCACCAAGTTTTCCTGAAGTCTGGGATCACAGAAATCATACCCCAGGACACAAGCTAAAGAGCTGCATGTCCACACATTTCAGGGAGAGAGGATGGGTCAGTTCCCATGTAGTTTGTTTTCTTCTCAGAAGAAAGGTGTATGAAAAAAAAAACCATCACAATGCAAAATATCTCATGAATTCTGCAGGAAAGGTTTGTAAGCTCACCGCTGGAATCTAGCCCATTTTGTCCACTTTTCCTGCAAAATTCATGAAGAGCTGCCACTCTGACATGCAGTTGTAACGAGCATTCTTCCATTGCTTTGTGGAGAACAAAATATTAGAAGTAGCCCAATCACAGATCAGAGTATGATCTCTCTGCAGCAGTTTCCTTCTACACACCGTTCCTCTTGTACAACATGACAGGACTATGGTAGAAATGATATCTGCCTTTTACTCTCTAAGCTAGGGCGCCAGAGGAAAGGAATTATCACTCAATGACGTTGAATTTGAGGACAAGCTGTTGGGCAGACAGGGACTTATCCTAGGTGCAATTGCTTACCATTCCCCAAGAGGAATTTCTCTGTTCTTTGGGAGTTCAAGACCTCCTTTCTTCATCATCATCTTCTTAAAGGCATACTGCCAAGAAAGGATAAAAAACGAATGAACAAAACTCTAATCACTATACATACAAATGCTTAGAAATTGAATTTCAGAAACAGATCAAGACAAGGATATCTTGAAATGCACCTGACTGCAAACTGAAAGGGAAAGCATGCCCTCTCCTATACCTCTGCCTGCATCTTCCAGAATTCGGCCTCTTTGGAGCTGTTCACTTCACAGTTGATGACCAAAACATCAGGCAGGCAGCGGATATTTCGGGTCTGGACCTTGAACAGCAAAGACGACCAGTGTGATTAGGGAGAAGTGGCACCGATTAATACATGGTTTGGCCGGAATGGCTTTATCCTGTGTCCAGGAGAAATGTAGAGAGAAATGAGCGGCAGATCAAGAAAATGGTCCATCTAACAGAGCTTCTTGCTTCCAAAAGGCAATAACACCAGATCTTTCAGAGAAAGGCACCAGACAGAGGTCATGGGCAGGAGGGTCTGGATGAGTGAGTTGCTCGCCCAGAGAGCTGCTGCCTCTGAAGCCTGAAGGACACCTGAGATGGCAATTCGAATCAGCTGGAAGTAACCATGAACTGTCCATTAACAGTGCTGACAGAGATGGGTCTCCAGCTGGTGAGAGGAGCGGAGATGACAACCCTTCCAGTAAGAGTGGAGGAGTGCCTGCCAAGCCATGCGTGAGAGGGTGCGCAGCCAGAGAGATGCCGGACTGTGAAGGAGACCACCTGGACTGTAGTGTTCTTGAAAGATAAAACTTGTGATTGTAACAACCCCTACATGGGGTTGAGAAAAGCCTGCCCATGTAAACCGCCTTGATTAAAGTCAGAGGAGAAATCCAATGACCAGAAAGGTAGTATATAAATATTGGTATTATTATTAACTATTTATTTGCTGGGTTTTATATCACGTTTTGCCCACCCCCACGTAGGCTCACAAACATAAAATATATGTTATATCTCAGTATAAAACATTAAGTAACTATAAAAACAAGACAACGAGCAGCAGGGAAACAAACTCACTAAGCAGATATAATCAACTGAACTGAAAATGCCTGGCAAAGCAAGTCTGTGGGTAGATAATTATACATCTTCCTTAAGAGGTTTAGTTTATTAATTTCTCCTCCATATCAAAATGCTCTCAATCTGCGATGTTAGTTTAAGGTATAACCCCATCAGTGTGCTTCCTCCTAGACTCTGCCAGCAGAAACCTTTGACGCTGGTGCTGGATCCTGGAGTGGTTCACTCTCGATCAAGTGAGCACCTTGCATTCTCAGCCTGGATGTGTAAGCCTTATGCCATACATAAGCTTCCCTATTCCTGTGTATTAATTCCACAGCGTAGAGCCACAAGTCAACTCACACTGCTTTGGCCTGAGCTACTGCATGACTGTTTTCTCCCCACTTACCGTGGGTTGGTATTTCTCGCAATTCTCACACCAGGCCTGTGTGTTCTGCTCCAGACAGATGCTTCTCTTTAAGATCTGGGCAAATTCATAATCTTTGATTTTATCTAGGAAGGAAAAAAAATCTCATTGCCTCAAAGAGTCTACCAAGAAGCAAACCCTCCTCAGCCAGAGATGCACACGGAAATGGCTAAAAGAACAGAGCTCAGGTTGGCCAGACTGTGTCACAGAGTGGCTGCCTTGACACAGTGAAAAGCTTAGCTCTGGCTTGATGGAACTCGGGAGTCTCAAGCTTTGTCACAGTGAGCATTGCCTAGTCCCAGAGCAAACTCTTTGGGTCTCCTCAAGTGCAACTTAAATGAACTAGCCAAGTCAGCCAGTAGAATGCAAGCAAGTACAAGGTTAGGTAAATACAAGGTAAGTGCCAGGCAGGCCAGAGGGGAAAAAGGCAGCAGGCACACCTTAAGGTCCCCAAAGGAAGAAACTAGTTTGAAGTCTGCTTGGTTCAGTGGAGAAAGTGCTAGCCTTGGGGTTCAAATTTCAGATCTTCTAGGAACTGCTTTGGGAAAGGTAAAATATTCCCCACATGCCGCAAATTTTATAGAAAAATGTGCTGATCCTTCATACTCTAAGTTACCATTAAACATCAGTCCCAATTGCATAGCCTCTCGTACTGGCAGAAGCAGGTCTGTACGCAGGAAGTTCTAAGGGTTGGGGAAATGATCAGCAAAAAGCACCTAGTTCGCCAGTAACTGCTTGTACCTCCATAAGGATACCCCTATTACAAAAGATGTTGAACAACCTGTGTCTTTAAAGGCAAGAGGTTCCAGCCACATAAGCTCAAAAGAATAACCTGAAAAGATTCAACTGTTTTTCCCACACCTGTGGTTTCAAAAAGAAAAAAAGGCAATCCATTTTGCATTCAACTCCCATACTTGTTCTAACACTGCAGCATCCTTAAACTTCCTACCGTTGCTCTCAGGGTACGAGAGAGTAAAGAGAAGTGTGGAAGATACTCTAATGGTCTCTTTGCCACAACGACACATGCTGCAATTCTCCACTTCGCAGCTGAAAAGCTGTCCAATGACAGAGTCTCCAGAAGATCCGAAGTTGCTAGAAGAAATGGAACTTGATCAGCAGAGGCAATGCTGGAATACCTTTGCTGCACTTGCAACTTTACAAGATAAAAGCTACCAAACACAATCGAGCCATGGTCATTGAAACCCAATGATTTTCAGGCAGAAAAACAAAGTCAGCTTGTTTATAGGGGTACATATTTTTTATCCTCACTTTTGTGCAAATGCAACCAAGAGAGTCTACAGACTATCAAAACAATGCCATAATAATACAGTTGCTGAGAAGTCACAAATCGAATGCCTGTCTAAATAAACGTTTTCAGTCTGCCTAAAAGTGAGGAGAAAGACAGTCTGTTAAACGTCTCCAAAGAAGGGTTTCCACAACTGTGGCACCACCACCGAGGAGGCCGGTTCCCAATACCTGCCATCTGAACATTTGGCAGGGATGGGCCAAACAGCAGGGTCTCTAAGGTTAACCTTTGGACTTAGATAGGTTCACGTGGGCAAAGGCAATCCTTAGAATAACATGGTCACAGGCCATTATGAGATAGTCACTTTCAGTAGCAAACGCCCAATGTAGTTTACTGGCTGGCTGCAGTTACGCTTCTGAGCTTCAGCAACCTGATTCCACGCATCAGGACACACTATGCCAGGCATAACTGAACACACTCCAGGGGCTGTGCACATGTGAGAGTATATCTTGCCTCTGCCACCAATGCTCTATGATACTTATCTAGTGGGATGGTGGGGAGAGAAGACCAGTAAGAAACTGGAGAAAAAAATCCCATTCCTCCTCTCAAACAAGAAAGAAGGTGAGGTGATGGCAGGCAGCAGCAATGACACCATTTTCCCCTCCTGCTGCTGTGACAGGGCTCATACTAACTAGGGGAGAGAAGGTTAGGAAACAACAGGTGGTTGAGATGGAAAGCCTCAGATTGCCAGCTACATCCCTTCCTGTCTGTGGGTGGGATTCAACCTATTGTCCAATTGTCCAGCCCATGGCTTTGGCTGTGCTCATCTGCATTATGGCAAGTCCATATCTAAGGTCAGAGGAGGACAGTCAGATACAGTTCAGGAATCAGGTCCAGTAATGTCTCCTTTAAACTTAGGCCGGAGGAATTAAACTGAATGGCAAACAAGCTCCAAAAGGTTCCAGGAGTTGGGAAGTCCCAAATCCTCTCCTAGAAGACAGATGATGGCAGAACGTAGGGGACATGTTTGTTACCTGCTGCCAATACCGCGGTAAGCCTGAGGGCCCTCCTGTTCTTGTGTTTCCTGATGAAGCTGGGTCAGGATGAAGCGGTTCCAACTCTGGATCAAACGACCAAGGTTCACTTTCCCCGTAGCCTCATCTGAATCAGCTAAAATCAATCCCAGGGCAGTAACTTCCTGCGTGCCTTCCGCACCATTCCAGAAGCAGCTGCTCTGGGATAGAGGAAATGAATGACTATGTTGGAAAGGGATGTCTGTCTTGTATTAAGATGTTGCATGGGCCTAAGCCCAACCAAAATCCTGAAGGACTGAGCACTGGATGGCTCTACAATCCCTTATGGGCATGTCAGATTTCAGGGTGCGTGTGCTAAAGGGTACCTCCACTGCATCAGGACCAAAGAGCACAGAAGGGGGAAAAATGAAGGACATGGAAGACCAGCTTTGATTAACAGAGGCTAGCTGAGGAGGCAATAAGTGGTTGTGTCTTTCAAATGGCTGATCCAGGAGTGGAGGAGGAGGAGGCTACAGCTATTCCCCCAACCAGGTGCAGTGACTATAGCCTGCTTGGAACTAGGGAAGTTGAGCAGGAAATGGGCATGGCTTACACAGCTGCCTATAAAACCCAGGAGAAATGGCCTCCGTTTGGAATAAGCATGAGAACAAAGAGGAGATGGATGTTGTGAATCTCCTTCTGAGGCCTGGGTCAAACAGTGGAAATAGATCAGGAGGGCCTCATCAGGGAGTGTGATGCTCACCACTGCCACATTGCCCAGTGCTTCCAAATTAGCCCATGCAGGGAAGCACTGTGTTGAAAGGGTAGGGAAGAATTAGCACCCCTTTATGCAAAGTCCCTAACTCCACATGTCATGTTGCTGCCACATGTCTCTGCTGCCTGCCACATGCCCTCTTTGGAATTATCACTTAGGAGGCAGAAGGCCTCACTAAACTGAACCAGGCCCACATGCAGCTGATCTGTGCTGCACTGCAGCAGAGGCTGGAAGTGCAATGAACATTTATTGTCTGCCTTCCAACCATGCGCCGTTAAAATCAGCCATGCATATGTACAAGCTTGACCAATCAACAGTCAATCCCATAATAGCTTGCCTCACTTCCTTGCTAAGAAAGCTTACCGCACTGAAGACCTGGCACAGTCTATCTAAACAACATCCTATCAAAGCACTAAACGTTCTGTATGGGGGTCTTCCATTTACTCAACCTTACCTGACAAGGGTCTCCCCGAGACAAATCCAGCATGTGGAATAAGAAGCCCAGCTCACAGCTCAGGCAGAATTCTTTCTGGCACAAGTGGTTCTGAACCAAGCAGCGCACAGGCTCTAAGAAATACAGGACCTGAGAAAGGCAGATGGATGCGAAGATGAGAAGCTTGCCAGGTGGAAAAAATAGAGGTCTGCCTGGAGGGAAAACAATAGTCCAGGAAGAAGACAATCCCATCCATACCTGGATCATGCAGTTGCAGTAAGCATTTGGAATGTGAGGCTCCAGACCAGCAAAGAGAGTCTTGTTGTAATGTTTGAAGTCAAAGTCCTCCAGGCCCAACTTGGAGTATTTAATTGTGACCTGCAACAATCAAGCCAGAAAATATACATGTGTATGCCCGCCCAGTTATACTGGGCATGTGCTTTCACTTAGCACACCAGCAAGGGTGAGAGGACTCCAACACTAATGAAGCAAACTCAAGGACCCTTTCCTCTTTCACAAGTGAACCTCCTCAATATTTATTATTTAGAATATTTATTTCCTGCTTTCAAGAACTTCCTGCTTTATGAGCAAGAATTTCCTGCTTTATGAGCAAGGCTCATAAAGTAATTCATGTATAAGCACAGAGAATACTCCAGATCCTAAATTGAGAAACCAGTAAATGGAGATCACCAGTTATATTTTGATGTAGTCCTTATTAGTAAAACCCATGAAAGTGACATTAATCTTGACATTAGCGTCTCTTGTCTGACAGCTTGTTTAAAAAGTGTATTTGTGTGCGCGTGCGTGTGGTATTTTCTGCCCTCTTTAGATCTGGGCTGTGAGAAAGACTGCCCATTCTCATCCTTACAATAGGCACTATTTTATATTGTCTACCTTTTGACAAATATTGCTATGCAAGCATGTAGGCTGTTCTACAGAGTCCAAACATGCCCAGATGGTGCTGTGGTCAATGAGGAACTCTGTAATGTTTGTTGGGAAGGTGCTTCCTTTTCTGCCCCTTTTCAGTATTTTTGTCCCCATTTCTGTTTTCTTAAAAAAAACTCTTCACATCTGCCCCCTTATGCATATTCATACTGTCTGCAAAAGTGTCCAACACCGTAGGAAGTGTTTAAAAACAGACCTTCCTGTATTTCTTTGCCACCATGTAGATATGCGGCTCCTCTTCCCGACCAATGGGGGATTCCGGGACTTGGCTGAAACTGTCAAACTCATTGTCAAGTTCTTTCAGTCGATAGGGAATCTGCAGAAGACATAAGCCTGCTAGTCCTTGGGCAGAATTTATGTAGTGTCCATTCCTGTTCCTGGATTTTTCCTAAGCCATAATACAGTGGCTTACAATTTAGGCAACAAAGCAGATGCTTGTGAAAAAATGGTACATGTAACAACTTCAGCCTATGGCACTGAAGACAGTTACAACCTCTTCTACAATGAGACTCTCTAATTCATATCCACATGGTGAAAATGTTGTGATTATTATTAACAACATCATCATCATCATCATGCAGGTGTCTCAAGCCTTAAAAAAAATAGAAATATGTATGCCACAAATGAGTGACATGTGTGTCCGAAGCGGGCGTGGTGGGTACGCTGCCCTGGCAAGAACTTGGCTTGACGGCCCTGGCACCGGAGTCCCAGGCACTCCTCTCAGGTCAGGCTGTGCCTCAGCCTGTGTGAATCTGTGGTTCAAATTCGGTGTCAGAGGTCGGGGGTTGCTCCACCCTGGCCCGACTCTCCAACTGGGCTCTAGACTACGGGCCAGCTGAGAGTTCCCGGCAGCCAGTTTCCTAGCCCTTTCTGACCCTCATCATCGGCACACCGGGCATGTATAGTAGTTGTCCCCACCCCCTTCCATGCCCCTCCTCCTCAGGCTCTGCCCTCATATCGGGGCCATCAAGGCTCCCCGGGGGAGTGAGGCCAATGAGGCTCAAGCCTGCGTCAGACCGTGCCGGGCTGGCTCCACCCCCTGTATCTCCTGCGGGCGGGACCATGCTCTGGGTGTTGGGGCGAGGGGACACAGCTTGCCCGGCTTGGCCGACCAGAGCTCGCTGACTGGAGTAGAATTCCAGCCGGGTCACCCCCTGTTGGCCCTGGGATATGCCCCTGGGGATCAACTGGCTGATGACATGGACAGCTCCAGGGTGGCCGGCCCGGCAACAGCTGAAACAGCCTGCCGGATACATGCACAGCCAGGGCCTTCTGTTTGGCTGGTGCCCTGCATGTGTCATCAGACATGATGACGGGCGGGTTTCCCCGCTCGCCACTTGAAGCACTGGCCAGCTGGTGGGCAGCATGGGAGGCCCCGGAATGTCCTGCCCAGATGCTCCGCAACCGCGGTGGGGCCTGAGTGACCGGGCAGGTGAACAGCCCCTGGTCCAACCTTTTGTCCTTCGCAGGATCGACCAGGTAAGGCAGGCATCTGCGGGGGCGCCCGACAATGTGCTCACTTTTTCACAGCTTAATAGCCAAGATCAAACCAGTTTACATCCTGCTATTTCATAGTCACCGCCATTGCAAGATGCGCTGGTTCTCTAAGCTGAGCCAACGCTTCCCAAACTTACTTCTGTCGTGATGCCCCCCCTGTACTGCAGCTGCAGTACTCAGAACCTAGAAGTAAGTGGCAACAATATCATCGCCAGTTACTCCTGCATTGGAGGCCACGGAGCAATCCTGAAAACAGCAGCAAATACCTCATGAATGAAGCCTGCCCACCAAGCTGAGCCTCTGCTCAGTGGTCTTCGGCACTACACTGTGATCTCGCTGCCAGGCAGCAAGTGGTCTGAGAGACCACTGCGCATTCATCGCAACACATGCTCTGGGAACCCCTGAGCTAAGCTGAGGCCAACGAGAATCACATGTGAAGTCATCCCTACCCCTTATATCTGCAGCATAACCTGTCACAAATCTAAGAAACATAGCCAAGTTTCATATGAACAACTGTTTCCCTTACTTTAGACTAAAGCATCAGTCTTTCTGGAGAAAAACAGATCTTTAGCAATGCATACGACCGCCTCCCAACAACAGCAGCCCCCAAGAACTCAGCAGGGACAAACACGCTGCTGGGCCAGGAATTACCTGGTTCCGGAGCTTGGTCCTGGGGTTTGGAGCATATCCGATGAAGCCAACTTTCTTCATGGTACGAAGGATCTCGGAGTCAACTGGCAAGGCTCGTCTGCAAAGCAAGCTGCAGCTCAGACACTGATTTCAAGGCTTTGGTGATATCATTCTTCTCTGCTCCTCAAAGAATAAGGCAAATTTCCTGAAGGGGGGGGTATGTGCATTGGCTAGGGGAAGGTGCATGTTCCCCTATAATCTCTCCCAGGGATTCAAATGCTCACATATTATAAGAATAACACTTCTTACCATTCTATTTCAAAATGTTGCATTTAATGCACTTTGAAATGATTCTACCATTATTTGTCAAATGTATATCCAACCTTTCAGTCCTAATGGGACCCTTAAAAAGTCCATTATTAAGAGGACCGTCTCAGCTCTAGAGCCTACCCTTCCCCCAATAAAGACCTGTTCTTCATTCGAGATCTAAACAGCTACCTGGGTGCTGGAGCAGAATTGGCTGTTGGCCAGTCCGACAACAATGTCTCAGTAGTCAATGGCACAGGGATAAGCGACAAGGGCATAAGGTCTTGGTTCCAGTCAAGGTGCGGCAAGGTGTCCACGATACAAGGCAAGGCAAAGTCGGTCTCCCGGGAGTAAGTGTTGAAAGTTATCTCAGGCGAGTCAGCCCACAGATGGACACAGCCCTCAGAGTCTCCAAAGACCATGGCTTGTTTGCTGGCGGACACATCAAAGCTCATGATCAGCTGGCCCACCGTATTTACGTGAAAAATGTCAGCAGGGTTGGCCAACCCGGTGGGTTCACAGAACTGACACTGACCTAGATGGAACAGAGGAGGAGAGCAAAAAAGAAACAGGATTTCTCTCTGGAATGACCTGCAAGCACGGCGGCAGCATCTCATTCCCTCACACAATGATCTTTTGAAGAAGGCTAGATTCCTCTGGGGAAAGCTCCAGCATGTTTATACCAGAGCACCTAGCAGCCTACCTGTCTGGGAGATAATGGCCAAGCGAGATGTGTAGGTAGGAATGAACTTCAAAAACAGAGGGTCAATGTGAACCTGCAGAGGTGTGATGGCTCGCAGCATGCGCAGGTCATACACCTTGAGGAAACGATCACACGCTAATCCATTCATCCGGCTGGAGAAGCCACATGTCACCAGCAGGTTACCATGGACGTCAAAATCTGACAGACTACCAGAGTAAGCATCAAATTCATGCTCCACAGCAAAAGTGCGGAGGTCACGCAAGGATACCTGAAGAGACAGAACACGCCCTGTGAGGACCACTTAAGAGCACCATGAAAGGAGCCGAGAATTAGAATGGCATCAAGCGGGTGAGTTGGGAAACTTCCTCTAAGTGTACTTGTGAAGTCGAAGTCAGCTCTTCTACCCATCTATCTCGCACAGCTGCGGTATAAGTTGCATGTGCTGAGTACCATGTGTGACCACTCAACTCTTACTTGGTGCAAAACTAAAGCTGCAATCCTATGCACACTTTCCTGAAGGAAGCTCCACTGAACACAATGGGACTTACTTCCGAGTAGATATGCCTAGAATTGTGCCATAAATGGATCACATTTAACCAAACTTCAAGAAGAAAAAGTAAACTAACCCCTTGGACAGTGACAGCACCCATTCCTCAGGGTTTCCAGAGATACTAAGTAAAGAACTTATTGGTAAAACTGTTCTTGTTAACACATAATGTCTGTACTGATATCTTTTCTAAAACAGCTTAGGTGAATCACAGCCCTCCAAAGAAGAATCAGGTGCTTTTTGGTCTATTGAGTTCCATTTGAAAGAATAGGAGAGTAACTAAAATAAAAAAAACCAGCTACACAAAAGATGTACCCAGTGCAAGGGAAGCTGTTATCTACACTCATGTGTGTGTTAGGGTTGGGATTAGGTGGTTAAGGTTACCTTTCCTGATGTGTGGCCACAGAAGAAGAAACGATTCGATTGTCTCATGATAGTGACTCCAGGTACTTCCACTGTGTACTAAAAGGGATATAGAACAGTGAGATGAGGAAGGCCAAGGCAAGGCAAGCCACTCTGAATGTACAGAAGCCCTGGTGCACATGGACAAAACAACTAAATCAGAGCTGCCTACTATCTTCTTTCCCCTTGGAAGAAATATTTTAATGAAAAATATATTACAGGAAGAAAACCATCATATAAAATTCATTGGTACCCTTTTATAACTGATTTTGGAAAACTGAGTGGCCATTTTGTAAAATAAAATATTTTACATGCTAGTTCCTTTTCTCACATGGACCAAAGATGCAGTACAAAGCAGTCGCCTCCTATACTAGCATCAACCTCATCTTGGCATGCACCAACAGAGGCAGTTGCACCCCAGCCAAGACCTGAGTCAGAGTAGGTGCAAATCTGCCCTTGGGAACAGGGCAAAGCCATAGCGGTTTCAGTGGAACATTTGACAAAATCTCCCATTATATTCTTGTGGATAAAATTGTAAAATGTGGGTTAGATGGTACTATTGATAGGACAATTCAAAACTAGTGGAACAACTATTCCTGTTAAATGGCTTCATGTCAACTTGGAGAGACGTATTAAGCGCCATAGGGCTCTGTCTTCTGTGATGTTCAACATTTTTGTAAGTTACCAGGATGAGGGAGCAGGACGGTTCACTAAGCAGACCCACACCACATGCAGCCCCTGATGCGCCCCCCAGCCTCCTCCCACTTCAGAAGCTTTTTCGACCCCCTACCATTATCAAGTCACCACCAATTACTTCTGGATTGGCACAGTTGGTGGTCACGCAAGGGTCATAGGCCCCCCAGCTGCTGAAAGCTGGTCCACCCTGCAGTAGAGGGAAAGCTTATCAAATATGCAGATGACACAAAGCTGGGGGACAGGGCTTGTAGAATAGCTAACACCCTGGAAGACGGAGTCAGAATGCAAATGGCTCAATTTCATCTTTTCCTGGAAAAGCTCACCCCATTGAACACAATGTGTCCGATGAAACATGCACTGTTGTGCTGCGTGTGGACCACAAACTGAGCCAGCAGTATGATGTGGCTGCAAAAAAGGTGAATGCATTGCTGAGCTGCATTACGCAGGCATGAAGTCCAGTTCATGGGAAGCAATAGATCCACTCTACACTGCACTAGTCAGACTTCATTTGGTATACTGGTTCGAGTTTTGGGCACCTTGTTTTAAGAAGGACATTGATAAGCTGGAGCAGATTCAGAGGAAGGAAAATAAGATAGTGATATGTCTGGAAACCGAGGCCTGATTAAACAAGTTTGGTATGTTTAACCTGGAGAAGTCAAAGTGGAAATATGAATGCTCTTCAAGTATCTGAAGGCTTATCACTCAGAAGAAGAGAAAGATTTACTCTGTGGCTCCTGTGGGCATGACTAGAACTAATGGGTTGAAACTTCAGGGATATAGGTGCAGGCTAGACATGAGGAAGAATCTCCCAAC
The DNA here is from genome assembly GCA_029204185.1 of Lerista edwardsae. Classification (NCBI taxonomy): domain Eukaryota; kingdom Metazoa; phylum Chordata; class Lepidosauria; order Squamata; family Scincidae; genus Lerista; species Lerista edwardsae. Next base: position 1,259,082 of record JAJKFI010000076.1, read on the forward strand.
TGTAAGAGCTGTGCTGTCTGACACTGGAAGAGGCTGACTCATGCAGTAATGGGCTCTCTCCCATGGAAGGTTTTCAAACAGAAGCTGGATGGCCACCTGTCAGGAATACCATAGTTGCCTGCACTGAGAAGCGGGTTGGATTAGATACCTCCAAGATCCCTTCCAACTAATATTCTATGATTCTAATCAAGAGATTCAGTAAAATTCTCACTTATACCTACTTATGAGGGATTGAACCATTGCTTTTATATCCTACTAGCTGGATAACCTTGCTTCAATACAGTATTAATCACTGAGAGAGGGGGGAGCATAGATCTCCTTACATGCAGCCCACTCTTGCAGCCTCTCCTTTTGCAACCCACTCCTGCAGGCTCTCCATGTGGTCACAAGAGCTCTGCAGTGCCCCGCAGCTTGCTTGAAAGGCCAAGCAGGGCCCAACCTATTGTGAGAGAGAGAAGAGCCTGCCCCATGCTGGCTGCCAAAGTTGCCATGGAGACCACAGACCTCTCTCAGGCAGTAGCACAGGGGGAAAAGCCAGGCCTAAGGAAGGGTTCTATAATTCACACACACCCCAAAAAAATCTAGATTCGCCCTTTTAAGGGTTGAGTAGAGTGAAACCCACAATGATATTTTAATCCCTTCTTAGTAGGTAGTTGGGCCAACTGAGTAACTGCTCTTAACTTGATTAGCCTGGCCTTCACAACAGTTAACCCTTTCTGAACTTTAGAATTTTCAACCCCTGAATTCCTATTGAGGAATCAGTGAAAACACACTTGACTCTTTTTCACCCCCTTAGGGGGAAAATTTCTAAAAATCTAATGGGTGCATACACCATGGAAAGAATATACTCCTCGAATTCTGGGTTTCTAGGTCCAGTGGTTTGGGCTGAGTGTTGATGAGTCAGTCAGGTAATCTCTCTTGATAAAGTACTACTGAAAAGAAACCTTTTTAAAATGACTCATATTCAAATGACATCAAGAAGTGCTTCAACTTTTTAATTAAATGTATTTTCTGAATAAAAAGGGTAAGACATTTTTGAGATGCTGCTTACATGAAGTCAGAAATGATAATGTTGACATCTCACTTTCATTTTGAAATTTCAAATGTTTGTTTCATTTTTTTACTTGAAAAGAATCAAAACTGGGACAATAAGAACACGACTGATTTCCAAGGCACATTTTCATATGAGGGAAAAATATTGTTCATTTGGGTTGACTGTAACAGGAACCAAGGCAGCCTGAACATGCCATTTTGATGAGCAACAAGATCTCTTAATTGATTTCCTCCCCCTAATGGCTTCAATGTAAGAGACCCAAGACAGATCTCTTTCCTTCTTTCTGCTCCAAATTCTCAATAAAGCAATATGTAATTTAATTAGCCAACATTCATGCAATCACTGGAGATTCCTTCTTACCTGTGGAAACTAGGAATCAATGTCACAAAAGCAGACCAAACATGCAATAAGCTCATTATACCTTCTGAGTTTCTTGCACTGTGTTGAGGTCTATCTCTATTACATGGTTGGTAAGTCCCCCAATGAGCAGGGTGCTGGGATCAGTCAACAGAAGGCTATGCATGTCCTCGCTCTCATCCATGCTACAGGAGAAAGAGGAATACTCAGGGTCAGTTTTGACATAACATTTTCTACTCACACAATGACTTTCTTTAGTGGTTGTGTGATGACCTAGTGAGACACATGGAGAAAAGTTACACCAGGAAGTTACGTGGTGTAACACTTGGAAATAATCCAGGAACTGGTATATGAATAACCAATTCTGATGTACTTTTTCCAATTGCAGGCACTCATGGGATGACTATAAAAAGGAAGTGGAACATGTTATATTGAAATTTGCCCACATTCTTCCTTACAAACAGAATAGGAAATCCAAGTCCTCAAAGTTTCACAGGAATCTTTCAAAAGAGTGAAAGATGCCAACGTTTGCAAGTGCCAACATGTCATGAATATTGCAAAGCTATCATCATGTTTAACAGGCTTTCAACAGGCTTAACAGGCTTCTTTGCAATCTTTATAGAGATACTGGGCACAATTTTCAAAAGACCCTCAGGCAACCATCTCTTAGTTAAAGACACTTACAGGTAGTCAAAGATTATGAGTCCTCCTCTGGACATGTACTTTAGGTTGTTTTTGGTCAGGAAGAGCACCCCGTTCTCCAGGCTCTGGATCTGTCGAATGTCATCACTACTATGGACTTGGAAGGAGGAGTATCGTTCCAGAGCTGGACCAAAAAAAGAGGTGGCATGACCCTGAAATGGAGAGAGGCAAAGGTCATCTCACTTCAAATTTTATTTTGTAACATACTTATCCTTCTCTGGGAGGGACTGCAGAGAACCAATGTCTCAATCCTCATGAGATCTTCAGAGGCTGCAATCCTATGCACACTTGCCTGGGAGTAAACCCCATTTACCGTATTAGGACTTTAGATATGCATAGGCCTGGGTTGTGACTCTTTCATTGCCTACATTTCTGCTTGCTAAGCTAACCAATCACAGCTCATTCTCTTGTTAAAAGTGTAAACTATATTACGGTTCTGTTGACAATGACAAGTTAGTACCATGAAGAAATATGCATATGCAACTAAAGCAATCTCTTGTCCAGAACCAAAGGATTCCCAACCCTCCCCACAAAAATCCATTCAATGCTTCCTACTGATTCACTGTACACACCTTGATATGGCAGGACAAACTGGAAGCAGGTTTCAACTCAACATACAAAGTACTAATTGGTGATAGCATTTGGATTACATACTAGCTCCTGAACAGTTCAGCTGAAACAAAGCATTTTTGTTGATTTTTAATAGAAATGCAAAAACCTCCAGACTTGCTGGCAGAACAGGAACTTATTAATGTGACTGATGATTTCACTAGAATTCCTTGTAAATCTTAACATGAATCTGACCTTTCTGTTATATAAACATGAAATACATACTGTCGTTCCGCCCAATATGCTTTTTAAAAGAGGAGTCAACATACAACTTAGCACAAGACAGAAGAACTGTAAGACAGCAGGTGTTCCATTTAGTTATAAAAGTGTCTGGATTATAAGTATGGATAACAACAAGTTATTCTGAGGAGAGAATCCTACAAAAGGCAACCATAAGGGGAAAAGAGGAAGAAGCATGTTTTGCAGAGAATAAGACCAAGTACTGTAAAAAATTCTCTTAGTTGACCAAGTTGCTATGAAAGGATAATACTTCTCATTTAGCAGCTTTCACCACCCTGGAATACATGCACATATAATCCGCAATTGGTATTTGACACTTTGAAAGATGTCATAATACTGAGTTAAGGCCAGCAAAACAAACATTGGGAGCAGGAATTGAATGATTTTGCATCTAGGGTTTTACATTTTGCTGATCCTATGCTTTTAGTTTTACACTAAATGGGATCTTTTGCCAAATACTGTTTTGTATGAGGCATTACTGCATTTAGCCAATATCTAATGGCAAGCTGATCAGACCAAGCTGATCAGACCAAGATGGTTCCCCTCAAGGTTAGATCAGGATGAAATGTTGGAACTATGATGTTGACAGAACAGAACCATGATGTTGAAACACTTGTTTCAACAGAAGCAGAATTTCCCTGTATCGATCTGTGGTCCTGTTCAAATGTCATGTTTCTGGTCCAACAAGCCACACATGGTCTCCCCTCCCACTTTGCACTGACTTCATAGAAGGCTTCCTGATTTCTTGAACCACAGTTTGCTGTGAGGTCTGAACTCAGAAACTGTGGTTTGAATGCTTCCTATTGCGGTGAAGTTCTCCAATTTTCCGCTATTTCTGCCCTATCTTTCCCCAAGGAGATTCCTATTTGGAATCAACATCTTAAAGGTGGTGTTATTGCAGAATAGTAGCCGCTTCTACTCCATCATTTACTTTTCCCTTCTTCTCAACTACCTGATAAACAAGAAACACCGCTCTAAGTCAGCTCATTGCACCATAAACAACAGAACAAAATAAGTGGCTCAGGTGCCCCCCCCCACAAGAAAGCAATTCACAAGGCAAGAATATGCGACATCCAGAGGTTATAAAACAATAGGATAACGAAATCCCCATTTAATTATGCATTTGCTCTGGTCTCTCATAGAGTGTATCAAATATATTGACAAAGGTCATTCATCTGGGCCTGGTTTCGGTGTAGGAAACAAGAACCTGAACTAGTGTGAATACCTAGGGTACTAGAAAATGCCTAGAAAGGGGTATTTATTTGGGGGATTTTTTTACAGTTTATCTTTTTATCCTCCTTGCCAAACCTTGCCACCTTCTTCTAACAGGTTGCTTGGCAAAGTCGCCTAATTTCCACACGTCTTATTTTCTAGTCTTTTATTTCCATTTCCATGGTATTGGTGAAATTTTACTCTTTTTAATAAACACTTTCTATTTTACTGTTTTACCTGCCTGGTCTCAGTACACTCACGAGGAAGCTGGTTGCCCCACATCTCAGATCATCCAACTTTGCTACTGAGGCTCGCTGCTATACTAGGTAGGGGGTCTTTCCCTTCTGTCTGTATTTCCTTTGGTTGGTGGTAGCAACACCTAATGCTCCATTTAACCTCAGCTCAAAAGAGTAATAAAGGAATCCCAGGGTGGTGCTGGTTACTTAGGACCTGATAACGGCACTCTGTCTTTCCTTACACCTACAAACCAGGAATGAAAGCCAGGCTCAAACTGTGATTTGCAATCTTGGTTGCAGGGAGAGCTCAAACACTAGTTTTCTAGTTCAGATGCTACAGCAGATGCATTAATAAATCAGAAAATGTTCTATGAAGTCAGGTCTATGAAGGGTGGAAAGAGCACAGCTCATCACTTGTTCCCAATTCAATAAGCTGTGGGTTGTTAGATAAGGAATGTGACATTTGAACTGGGCCATGACTTTCAGGCCAAGCTGATTTAGAAACACAGCATAATTGCAAAGCCATGGTCTTCTACTCTCCCCTTTATCATCTGGCACAGAACTAATTGCAGGGAATCAAACCATAAATAGCTTGTTTCAGTTCCATCTGAGATTATCAATATATCTCTGATTTCATTCTAATTCAAACAACTAACTTAATATCAAATGTTCTGATGGCCTAGTTCCGAACCAGTTCAGATACGTATCATAGAGATCAATGTTAAAACCCTTATGTATACACCCACAACATAATATCTATAAAATGACAACAGTGATAAATATTTAACTTGAGAAAAATATTTAAATGTATTGTTTGCTTCCACTAATATTACATCCTCCAAAACTGTCAGTCATCATTGTATGCCAATGGAACAAAATAAATTTCAGCCCAGAAAATGCCTTTTCTACACAGCTTTACATAATATAAGAAAATATAGATTATTTATATCATTCAGGCCTTGTTATTCTTCTGTTCTGGGAATGTCAAAAAATAGAACACACAATTACATCAGTTAAGATGAGGCTTATTAGTAAGAGACTCCAGGAAGAGCAACTGAATCTTTCTATAACAAATAAAAGAATTCGGCATACTGCATTAAAGGCTAAAGGGTTGCCAGACATATATTATTAGTATATTATATATACTATATATACAGTATATTAATATATACTGTGTAAAATATAAAGAATATGTTAACATATGATTATTCAAAGGATAATTGTATCGTTAGTCCTTTATTGGACAGTTGAGTAAGCAAAATAGAATATTGCTCCATCTATGTCCCCATCATACAGTAATTAAGAAGAGGCTTTAAACTGGAATGACATTTAGGCAATGTAACTTTATAGCAATTAACAGGGTTAGAAGGATTAGACTGCTAAGTAGATTTGTAAAAGACTATTACCTTACAATGAAATCTCTATTATGAGTGTGAGAATCTTCCCTAAATCTAATATCTAAAAATAAAGTATTTTTTGATGTCTCAAAAGCAGACAAAACAAATCCTATGTCTTGTCTAAATTGGTACTGTTTACAGAAATTAAAAACAAATATATATTGTCTAAAGCAGTGGTTATCAAACTATGGGTTTGTGGTCACAACCCAATTTTTGGTGGTTCCTGAAACTGACATGGTAGATTAGGCTATGTGCATCAAGGGTTGAACAATCTGCTACTTGGGGGTGCGGGTAGCATTGCTGCCCAATCACCATTATAGCCATAGAGGCTTGAGTCGCTGGTAAAGTTAAAAAAATTTTTAGGTGGGTCCCAATGCTAAAAGATTTGATACTTATCTAAAGTACAGTATATCACATCTTATTGAAGAGAGAAGACTGAAATATCAATCCTTTGCGTATCTACTTGGAAGTAGATATTCAGATACTGAACTCAGTATGACTTACTCCCAGGTAATTATGTACTAAAATTGCAGAATCAGTGGCATAAAACATATATACATTTTAAAGGAATGGGACTATAAGCAAAAATCCTGTGGTTTTTTTTTTTAAGGGCTCCAATATGTGAAGTAGTTTTCTAGTATGTACCCCTGTACTTGGGCAATTGCATTAAAAGAGAACTGCTGGTCCCAGAATCTGTTTTTCCCATTTTTCTCCCTAAGTTTCCTGAAAAATACTTGTCACTACCTGATCCCCAATTTACACACAGTGGGACTGGGGGCTGGAGCACACACAGAGGTCTCATGTTTACGGAGTTCTCTCCACTGACTGTGCTTGTCCACGAGTTCAAGCGCCACTCACCCCATGGTTTCCAACCCAGAGCATCTCTTCATGTAGATCAAAGTGTGAGAAGGAGACAGGCACACCCACTTCAGAGACAACAGTGTGAAGCTCAGAGTACATGCCCTCCATGATATGCACGGAGTCAGGCACAGGGATCCCTTCCAATGGCACCCCCTCTGGATCCAACTCCACATTCTGTAGTAGACTAGGGTTGAGGTGGGGGTCCAGGGCAGGATGGAGTGCAGGAACATACTCTGCAAGAGCTGGGTCGAGGCTTTCATAATTCATGGTGGATGTTTACCTGTAAGGTAGATAAAATAATTCATTAGTTAAACCTGAAGCCGAGCCTTCCACTCTCTATATGCCATGCAAATATTACAGATGCTAATATAATGGCTGCCATATAAACAATATTTATTTGGACAAATTTTTTGGACTGGGGTATATGAGGCAGTAACAAATTCTGATAGCAGCCGGCATAGGTAACCCACCAACCACATCAAACGATAAGCCAAGTGACAACAGTTTTTTATAAATAAAGCTAGGCCCAGGGAAAATGTGGAATCAGCTAGAATACTTCTAAGCACAATATTCTGGTTCACAACATAACAGGTCCTTAAATCAAAATTTTAAAAATCTAAGCCAGGCCAAAGATTTGATCTTATACAACCTGCTTTGAGGCACAGCGCAGTGTTAAGGGGCACACTGAGGTACCGCAATGATCTTATAGAAGACTCTGGACTGAACTCACTCAACTGCAGTTGAGAAGGATAAGACCCAGGTAGGGAAATCAAACAACAATTGTGCCAGAGCCCCCCCCCCCCCGGCCTTGAAGATCTATAACACCACTGGGATATAAGAATTGCCGCAAGAATAGAAAAACCGCAAGGTGGCCTGTGCTGATAGGTTACTTGAGAAAATGACAGACTGAAGGTGGGAAGTCCAGATATGCCTATAGTGTAGTGGTCTCCAAACCGTGGACCGCTGTGAATGGGTAAAGTCTTCTCCATTGTGAGAAGCACATATTGTTGTGCTGCCACTCCATTTTCCAGCCAATCAGCTGGAAGGGATGAACTGGACATTCACCTCTATGCCTGGCAAGCCACACAACCTTCTGGGATGCAAGGGCAAAGACACAAATGCCCAGAGCGTTTCTTCCAGCTGATCAGTTGGAAAATGGAGCGCACAACATAGTTGTGCGGGCCATAGTTTGGAAACACCTGTCCTAGTGGATGAGGCTAAACGTCTTTAACAGTCATGGGGAGTCAAAAGGCGACACACCACAACATTTTGGGTGTCACAGCAGCATTCACTAACATCTGACAACAACTTAGTTTGATTTACTCGTATTTCATTTTTGTAATGAAATTATTTGACATTTCTTTCTTTATATACAGTAATACATACATAGCATCACACATGACTGAACTATATTTTAAAAAAATATGTAAAGAATTGTTTCTCTTTTGTTCGGGGAGGCGGGGTGACATGCCAGCAGAGTCAATTTATACATTTTCTGAATTGTTTACACACAAAGCCCAAACGGTTCACCATCACTGGTGTATAAAGTCCAACATTTGGTTTTCAATGTGACCACCCAGATGCCTCTGGGAAACCCACAATAAGGGCATGAGGGCAATAAACCTTTCCTCAAGAACTGTGGTATTTGGTAGCATGCTGCCTCTGAACATGGAGGCTTCATATGTAAATCATAACAAAGCCATTAACAGACATGTTTAATTCCCCTTTAAAGCCGCATGAACAAGTGGCCAGTGGTTAATACAGGCACATAACATTAATTCCATTTTACAACAGCATGAGGGATAATTAATTCACTATTTCAGTTCTGATCTTGTCATATGTTCCTACCTTCTCGTACTCTAATATAATCTTTGTGGTCATCTTCACATAAATGGTTACTTTAGTTTAACACAAATTAAGCACTTAATGCTCTTTAACTTATGTATAGTTAAAGCTGAGAGAGAAATTAAATAGAAGGCATACAGAAGGCCTTTTTGAAGCAGGATTATACCTAAGTTCTTACACTATTTGTATGATTATTATAGACAAAGAAGGAGCTTTGCCCATTCTAAGGCTGCACCTACTGTCAGAGAGAGCACAACTATTTACACAGCCAGATTCAGGACCAAGGCAAACTCATCTTTGGCAGAAGAAAGGGGATGAAGGGCGGTGGTATTCTTATTCTGATGCATCCATACAGTACAGAAGTGAGGCATGTTCTCATGCATGATAATAACAGACTGTGAACAAGGAGGTCCAGGTTCAAGTTCTTATTCAGTCATGAAACTCACAGTGATTTTAGGTCAGTTCTCAGCCTACCACACAGGGTTGTTGTGGGGATATAAATTCTGACAGCCCTCAGCTGTCAGAAGTCTGAGAAACACAGATCCATCAAAGGGTAGCACTTCATGCCTTTAATATGACTTGTGAGTTGAGGATAAGCAGTGAAGTGGCCAACTTTGCAAATGATGAGAGAGAGAGAGAGAGAGAGAGAGAGTCCTATGCAAATTTATTTAAGAGTGGGTTCAGTGAGATTTACTTCTGAAGAAATGTGCATAACATTCTAACACTAAACAAATACAGGCCCTTCCTTCCTTATCTGAGAGTGTACAAGAACCTGTACTCTAAACCAGTGCTATTCAAAGTGGTGGCCCGCAGACATTGCCAGCCCACAGCAAAAGAAACATAATATGACACAGGTTACAGTACAAGTTATCAAGTGTTCCCTCCAAGGTGTCCACACTCCTGCATGGACCCCTTTTGCGTCTGGTGTCTCCAGACGCTTAGCAATGACACCTTATGCCATCACCAGACTCTCAAGAAAGCCAAGATCTGAACCCCACAGAGCTCAGTTTCAAGCTGCGTGGCCATGCAGCTTTGAGGGAACACTGCTGGTCCCTGTCACATGGGTGGAAGGAGGGAACTACTGGTTCACATCAGATAGCTTGAGAAGCACTACTCAAAAGTGGGACTGGTCTTCACCTGCAGAGGCAGCACTCACAAATGGGTCACACCCTGATCTAAGGTGGGCTGCAACTGGGACATCACAGCCATCATTTTTTTAAGGTGAGGAGTTGAGGGCGCAATCCTAAACTGAGTCAGGCCGGCATAAACTAAGCCAGCAAAGTTTGGTTGGCACAAGGGCCACTGTAAAGTATGTTTGGCCTCTCTGACTGAGGCCAGCACACAGACCTGAGTCATCCTCCCTGACTCTGAGAGTGGTCCAAATATACTTCACGATGTCCCTTGTGCTGGTTTAGTTTATGCCAGCCTAATTCCAGTTTAGGATTGCGCTCTGAAACGCGAAAGGAGACCAAAAACTAAGCGCTGTCAGTTTCAGGGGGGTGGCCCTGACCATGGGAGTTAATGCGGAATTATTGAAGCTCAGGGGGCGGGCTTAGCGGCCATGTTGGTGAGTGCAAAACATTGCTCATTCCAAGCATTTCAAATGGGTTTTCGCATGTTTAGGGCTGAATCGTTTACTCCTGAAGTAAAAACTTACCAAAATAACAATGTGTGATCGTGGAGAAACGTCATTGGTAACCTAATTATGATTCAATATGCAATTCCAAGGTTTAATTCCGCAGAATTATATTACTGAACATACCGGACGAAATGCCACTTGCTGCCTATGTAAACTCGGATTGCACTGTCTTGACAGACTTATTTTTTGAAATCTACACAAGCAGGAATAAAGTGTGAACGGGAAGGAAAGAAAAAAGGGAGGGTGGGCAAAAATCAGATAAATATATAGGAAAATTACATTAAAATCTCTCAATGTATAACACAAGTAGTTGTCAATATGAGAGGAATTCTTTTTTACTTCTAGACTATTAAGAGTATTTTTTTTAACTTCTACACTCACCCCCCCCCATAAAACAAACTCTGTTAATGTTCAGAATTTCAAAAATATTACCGTAGAAAAGTGTAAACGGGAAGGGGGGGAAAAGGAGGGGGAAATATTTTTTTATTTTATTTTTTTTCTTCATATCTACTTCAGTCTGTGAAGGGCTGCATACTTTATGAGGTAATATTTTTCAGTATCAATTAATCACAATGATTTTAAGTACCTGTGGAAAGTAATCCCATTTTTCGTCCAGCGATTCGCACACCCGTATGCAGAACACGAAGGCATGCTTAAAGACGTTGAAATTAACTTTTACACACGGGCAGGGAGATTTACTTTTACACGCGCGCTGTGCGAGCGAGAGAGCCCCTTTCGCGGCGCTGATCTAAGTCAGCCATATTTGTAAGTCGACTTCAAGAAACTGACGTCATGTTCCCTCCTGTCAAATAATAACTCCATGGTCAGTTTTAATAGTTTATATAGGAGGAAGCCTCGTGAGAGGAGGCGCGTGTTGTGCAGTCGCGAGAGACATCTACGACTGCCAATGTTCCCGCCCTTGCCGGATCTTGACAGGCCGAAGGCGACGGCGGACCCATAATCCTCTGCGAAGAGGAGCACGTTACCCAGAACTCCCTGCGAGATGGAGAAGGGGAAGTGAGGCAACGGGAGATTACCCAGTCAGCCTTCTGCTCCATGTCTCTCTGTACGGTGCCTTCAGGCCAAAGACTGTGCTTCAAAACATACCTAACCGCTCGCAGCCCCCCTGCAAATGAGCTAAAGCGTTTTAGCTGAAAAGAGATTACCCACAATCCTTTGCTCTTCCGGGTTCCCTTCCCTCCGTCGCAGTCTTTTCCCCGCCTCCGCCCTCTTCGTTGCCGCTTTAGCACCCCCAGCCCTTCTCATCTCTTCTCAGCTCAGGCTACCCTCCGCGAAAAGGGTCTGTGCGTCTCGACCAATGACGAGGCACCTTGGGGAGACTGCCCAATCAGAATGACGTTGAGCGGTAGAGCGTTACGCGAATGACGCATGGAATGACGCCCTGTAAACGCTAAGGGAGTGGGACGGAACTTCGTAGTGGACAAAAATACTGGGATTTTATAGGGATGACTCAGCCTGTTAAAGGGAAAGTCATACCTGCTGCGGGATGGAGCGAGTTTTGACCTACTCTTCAAATTGACTTGGGGTTCTTTTGGAGGGGGTTGCACAGTTTTTCCTGTTTACACGTTTAAGCGACGAATGGAGAAGTGAATTCCTGTTTGTATTCAGTCCGGGCTGGAGTTTTGCTTGGCTGCCCATCATCCATATAATTATTCATCCTTGAGTGGAGAGCAACTGAGCACGACTTTGCTCCCCTGAATATTAAAGAGAAACGAGCCACTGTACTTTCCTGCCAAAATGAATCAGTGTAGTTGCCTACACGCACGGAATGCAGATTTATTTTAAATCCATAGGTATTATAGTGATAGTAGTTAATGCTCTTTTCAATTGATTAGGTGACATAGGATATTCCAGCTCTAAGACTATGTGCCATATATATTAAGCAACATTATACAGTACATCTTTATTGTAGGCTTCCATTTCTCAGTGAGTCAATACTTTTAGAATTGAAGATAATTGAGAAGCCATTTAGCTGATTCTGATAGATCAGATTTGCCCTTCTATCTAGTAAAAGAGAGAAATGCCTGCCTTTGACCAACGTATTGGTCCAAGGTGAAAATCGCTCTATCCATCTAATTCTTTGACAAAAAGGAGTTCCTCCCTATTTTCAGTTCAGGATTAGCTCAAAGCGATATGAGTAAATGGATCAAATTTATACTTCCTAGAAATTGTGGTCCACAGATTTGTGGTTCTGACTGAAGAAATTGTACATGGTTGTGAGATATAAATCAATAGTAATACAAACCCATGGTGATTTTGAACTCTTTAACACTAAAATATAAGGCCTACTGTTTCTCTCTAGAGCAAAGAAGTGGTTACTGGTGTTTCAGTCCAAGGCAAGGCCTGGCAGAGAAGGGAGTGGGAGCGTTATAGAGTAGAAGAGACCAAGATATGTTGCAAGAAAAAGTTAGGAACAATGGACAAGGGAAAGATAAGGAGGGGGCTGTGAGTATTCATAAGCTGATACATAGAAGAAGTTCCCAGGACCCAGATACAGCTTTAACCTTGGGGGAGACTAGCATTGAGTTGGCGTAATCGCCTTCATACATATTAAACCACACCTATTTCTCTTTTGGGTCTTCATTTGCATGAACGTACATCCTATGTAAAGATATGTAGGAGGTGGAGTAATGAGGTATGCAGTAGGAGGTCTGAATATTTGGTTTGAGTACGGTTGATTGGTGAAGCCTAGACCAATGAAAGAAAGATGGTAAGACCTGCCTCAGTAGTATAAATTGTTGCACCCATTTTGTGCAAGTTTGTGGCACGCAGCTTATTCTGTTTGGCATTTGCTTGCCACCCATATTTGCAAATATGACAATAAACCTTTCTTTTGAACCATACATTTGGTGTCAGAAATTTATACCTTACATGGTGCACCATTCGTTTTGTCCTTGTAGACCACAATACCACCCATTTTAAAAAAGGTGCCAGATAAGCAGCTTCCAAAGTAGCAAAGATGGCTTGCAAGAATTTAAAGAGTGATGCCAAAAATTTGTGAAAGTTAGAAGATAGGCCTGATGATATGATAAACTAAAATCTGGAAATTCAATATATGGGAGTTGCATCCTCTTTAAGGAAATTCTTGGTGGGGAAGAATCCCACAGAAATTTCCTAAACATTACCTTGTCTTCCTTCTATAAATCAGCATAATACAAAGTTCCAATATTAGCAAGAACATTAGTCAATATCTTAGCACCAACATTAATTAAGGAAATAGGTGTATAATCTGCATATTTAGGGCCCAATCCAGAGCCCTCTAGCACGAATGGCACTGATGTCGCACAAGGCAATTTAAAGCATCTCTAACACCTGCAGTAAGGTATTACCACTGGTGCTAGGGTGGGGCCATGGCAACACCAGCTGTGCACGCCCCAAAGGGAGCACCGCTTACTGGAGAGCAGTGAGTCTGCTGCTTGCCAGCAATGCAGCGCTTGGGGAGGGCAGCTCTGGTTGGGCAACTCAACCTCTGCTAAACTGCCTTCTAGACCTCTGTTCTGCCAAATTCCCTGCTGGGCCTCCCCAAGGGCCCCGATGCCCACACTAGGCTAATTAGTTTCCCCTCCAGAGCGGCCTCAGAGATAGGCAAGAGGGAGGGGGTTCATTCACCCACTAGGTCTCCTCTCTTCCAGTACCTTTGCTTGGGATCACTGGCTGGTCAGCCTCCTCCAGACTGCCCTCATCACTGGCTTCTGCCTCCAACTTTATACTGAGGCCAGCCAATCAGAGTGCAGGCTTTAATTCATCAGCCACACCCATCTGCACCTGTGCTGGCCTCCCTTCATAGCCAGGGGCCTCATCAGCCTACAGCTGTGCTCCTGAGGCTTGCAAAGACCTTGGGGGTTAACCCTGTAATCCCCGCCTTATCTGGGACAAGGGGACATTGCTGATACCACTCCCTATCTCCTCGGAGTATCTCCTGCCTTTTCCAATACAACCTCATTGCATCATGTTTTAATCAGCTTGGCGTCAGCAAGAATGGCAGCCAGCAGTGAGTCCCAGGTTTTGCGCTGGTTGGGAGGAACAGCACAGGTTCTCCCTGTGGTTCTCATAGGAAATACTGCAAACTGTTTTCAGTTCACCAAACACTGGCTTACCACCAACTGGTGGGTCATGACCCACAGTTCAAGAACCAATGGTCTAAGTAAATACTCCAACTTACAGTATTCTTCAAAATTCTCTCTTTGATTACTAAGCTTTTTCTTGTAAGTTGCATACGCAATAATTTCCCCCTAATTACAGGTTTGGCAGCTTCCCATTCCAGGCGCAATCTTAACCTGGACATAGGTTGGCACAAGTGCCTTGTGCCAGCATAGGAGTGTCACAAACACACCATAACGTGTGCTTGGACCACTCTCGGAGTCAGGATTGCGCCCTCAGTGAATCAAAACTCAGTAGATTCTTCATTAATTGCAAAATATTCTGTTAACTCCCTGTTTAAATTTTGAAGTCTTCATCATTTAAGAAAGACTTTTCAAAATCACATTCCATAATCACTTTATTTTGACCTCATTTAGAAGCTGAAAGTTTAATTAAATGGGAGAACAATCAGAAATTGCAATTATATCTATTTCACGTACAGAATTTAGATTAAAAAAGATGCTGATATAAGAAAGTAATTGAAAATAATTATGATGAACTGAGGAAACCAATGTTTACTCTCTATTCTGTAAATGAGGATTAAGTAAACCTAAGTCTGGGTTAATTAAACCTGCCATATAGGTTTTGAATGTTTCTCTAATTAAAAATTATTTTTGATATGGAGGGGTACCTATTTTTGGATCTGATAACTTGAAATCCACTTCAGTTAAAAGATAATCATAAGATATTTTTACCAAATGGCTGAAACAATGATGAAATATATCTGGCGAGTCTATGTCAGGACCATATCCATTCATCATATCAAGAGTTATACCAGAGTGTCTCACTAGTAAAATAATAAAATGATCATCTGTATCTAAAATTCCTGAAAGAATCTGATAAGAGATACGTTTATGTATCAATACAGCTACCCCTCTAGCTCAATTAGATGCATCTGTAAGCATCACCTTCTAAATATTAACTTAAATAGCTCTTGTCAGCTGCCATCAAATGGGTTTCTTGAAAACAGAGGCAGTCCGGGCCGGGAGCGCACCCCATGGCAAGGCGACGAAACCGCGTCCCCGGCACATCGCCCCGCCCCCGTGTGTCTCCCCGCCACACCTCCCTGCGCCCGGAAGAGCTCCATTTTGGAGCGTTTCAGGCACACAGGAGGGCGGGCGGGCCAAAAAGTGCCCCGACTCCGCGTAATGGTCCCCCCTCTGCTGCCCGGCGCCCATGCGGCTTGCCATCCCTGCACCCCCCTGGATTCGCGACTGCTTGCAAAAAGACTACATCAGCATTTAACAGCCCAATCCAGAGCTGTCCGACCTCTCGGGAGCACAATGGTAGCCAGGCAGCTACCACTGCATTCCACGCAGCCTGGCAGCAGCAGGAGGCTATGCGGGGAAAAGGGACATTCATCCTCAGTAACGGCATGGTAAGGGTGCAGGGCGGGCAAGTTTTCTAGTTGCTTCTGTGCTGGCTATTTGGCCAGACCTTGTTATAAGTCCTGTCCCCGCTCCACCACCCCCCAGAATGCCCTCCCACCCCACCCAGAAAGGCTGCATCGTCGGCAAGCAGCGGATTCATCACTCACCAGCGAGAAGTGCTCCCTTTGGGGTGCACATGCCAGTGTCGCCATAGCTCCGCCCTAGTGCCAGCGGTAATGCCTTACCACAGGTGTTGGAAGCGCTTTACAGCACCTTGTGCAATACCAGCACAAATGGTACACTCATACCACTTGTGCTTAAGGGCTCTGGACTGGGCCCTAAATCTTTTAATTTATAAATGACTTTTAAAATATTTAGTAGAATCTCAAAGTCTCTTAATATTCCAAGAAATCAAGTTAAACATTTTAAAGGGGGTACCATATAATAATAATAATAATAATAATAATAATAATAATAATAATAATAATAATAATAATAATAATAATAATAAAAGATTGTGTACTTTCCAGGAAAAAAAATGAACACCTCATAATTCTCCATTTTATTAAAAAGACCATATAGGGCACAATCCAACCAACTTTCCAGCACCAGGGAAAGCGCAGTGCAGCTCCAAGGTAATGGAACAAATCTTTCCTTACCTTGAGGAGGCCTCCATGACTACTACTCCACTGCAGAATGCAGCACATTTTCCATTGGCACAGCTATGCCTATGTGGAAATTTGGTTAGGATTGTGCCCACAGAAGCATTGCGTATTTTTGTAGATTACTGTATTAATATATAATAGAAGAAAACCATCCAAAATACCAACAATAAAAATGAAAACATAACACATTTTCACCCACTCAGAGTGCCCCAATCAATAAAAAGAAAAAAAAAACTCAAAATAACTGAAAAAACACACACACACAAGGAAAGAAGCCCCTTGGAAGCTACAAGCAAAGTGGACACTCCATTGCATGTCTTTGGCACTCTCCATCTTGTTTATAGTGAGAAAACTATAGGATGTGAGAAAACAAAGGATGAAAATAACTACTCAGCAGGAGAGTAGAAAACAAAAGTCTGTTAATCTATATTCCAAGCAAGTTGGCTATATGCCTAGAATTGTGAAGGAATCTTCTGCAGACCCATTGCTTTGCTTTATTTATAATATTCCAAGAGCACTTAACATGAAGAAATTGAGACCTGTACCAATAATTTCCTTCATGAACCAGTCTCAATCACTAATCCAAAAATCATATAGTCAAAGTCCTTTATTCATCATACTTTGTCTCAGATGTGTCTGTTTAATCTCCGGATGCAATCAATGACCACAAATTGACATCTGAATTGCTTGATTTCAGTGAAAGGCGAGATACCGTTTCATTGCCACTTGATAATGTGTGTATTCACATTTAAATTTGTAGTATAGCTGCTTTTGGTTCTCTAGGCCAGATGCGGGAGACCTCAAGGCTTGCATGACTTGCTTTGTTTTGTTTTTGCTAGAACCTCAAGATCCACTAATCAGAGTCAAATGAAAACTAACAGCTCAGTGGAGTGAATATACACATAAAAGTAAGGAACCTCAGTTTAGCTCATTTCAGATAGATATCTAATCAGAATAATCTGCAGCACTTCGAACACACTTCAGGAGCCATCATCTGTGGATTCTCACTAATTCATGTGTCACATGGGTTTGAAGAACATTTTTATAATTAGGGTCCTACTTATCTGCATTGATCAGTCATATTTCTAATCAGCTTTGTATTGTATTTTGCTGGGAATAAATGACCTTTTATTTTTCTTGGTGAAGCATGCCATGACATCAGTGGAAAGTTGCCTTTATGACATTATCTATACCCTCAGTGCTCTTGCCCCTAGGCCATAGCAGCCCCAGAAAATTCCCATGAGGAATATTCCCATAGCAAGAACAAAGGCCCTCTACTCTGGGCCCCACAGTTGCCAGCCAGCCAGGATGTTGCTGGTCCAATCAGTTGTGTTTAATTAATAAAAATAAATAATTAAACAGTTGTATTCCACTAGTAACACATTTTAAGGTGTGAAAACCCCATTAAATATGGCAGATTCCATCCATAATCTAGGAGGTTCTGGCTTGGCTCTACTCCAACCTATGAAGTTTTTCCAGACTTTGACCTCACTTGCTGTATTCCCCTTGCAGATTCAATCTTGACCCTGTTGGGGAAACGTGGTGGCTGGTAATTAAGCAGAGGAAAGTGACACAAGTAGTAGAAAAGCACCTTGTGATCAAAGACGTGGTTTACTGTTGTTGAAAGGTTGGTTTTTGCTAAGGACTATGGGATTGGGGAAACATGGGCCAGAACAAAGTAGAAGTCCGCTGCAATCAACTAACCCTTGCGCGACACGGCTGACCCTTGCGCAACACGACAACGCACGGAACAAGGAGATCGGAAACGGAGCAGCCTGCGCTGATACGGCCGGAAGATTGAGAAAGCGCTAAGACGGAAAGAAGATTGTAAAAAGTTAATGAAACCCTTAAACCCTTAAGCTTGTTAGCGAAACCCTTAAGCTTGTTAGCGAGACCGTTTAAGCTTGTTTGCAAGGTGTTAATTGAAACTTGCCGGGTTAATGATGAATGACATGTGCGATGTAACCCTGAGGTATAAATATGGCTTGTGTACAACAATAAAGTTAGAACTTATGGATCATATTGGTCTTTGCGTTCTCCCTCGTTGCGCGACTTGGCAATTGGTGACCCCGACGTGATACTGCGATCGAACGCCAAAGGAGCCCGAGGCTTAGCATCCCGGACGGAAGTGGATCGCCGCGGCCAGGAGCCAAAGGGTCCCCCGGACGCCAGAGAGGCGGACGCCAGAGAGGCGGGAAAAGGAAAAGTGGCCACGACTGACCAGTGGGTCAGGGAACTGACCGGTGAGTCAGGGAACACGGGATGGGAACGACCGTATCGGTTTCGGAGCAGGCAGCGCTCCGGTTGTTGTGTGAATTAGCTTTGAAGTATGACTGCCATTTGAAGGAGAAGGATGCCGCCGCTGTCTGTCAGTGGGCACGGCGAAGAGGTCACCTTAAACGATTAAAGGATGTGTTTGTAAAACAAACTTGGACAGACATTGGGACGAATTTGTGGGACTCAGTACAAAGTGGGAATGCGGAGGCACAGCGATTGGTCTCCACTTACGGGACAATGAATAGAGTTATGACCAGGCTCCACGGAGAGGTCGAGGCAAAAAAGGCACTGCAGAGGGCTTTGGGGATGGACAGCGGGGAGGAAATTAGCGAGGGCTGTGATCCTCGGCATTTCGTGAGCCCCGTGTCCGCAAACACCGAGTTGTGCCCTCTGACAGAGGCAGAAAGAACAGCGATGGGGGGTCCCACTGACAGCCTCCCTCCGTATACCAGCCCACTCCCTGAGGAAGCCCCCTTTGCTGGTCCCACGGCTCCATCTGACCCAGCCGATGTCCCCTTGCCCATGGATGAGGACATTCCGAACAAAATTTACCCTGACCTGTCAAAATGGAAGAAGAATAGAGAGGGAGCCTATGAAGTCCCACCAGATGCGCGTCCCCCGCGAATGAGCTCAGAGCATTGGGATGATCGGGAGTTGTTGGAAAATAGGGGGTATTTGACAATGCAACCGATCATGATGCCTGTGGTGAGACGGGGCAATGCACCAGAATGGGTGTCCTTTGACTGGAACATGATTAATAAAATTCAAAAGAACATAATGGACTATGGCACAGACAATCGTCTGGTGAGGCAGCAGATCGGGACTTTGTTAACGCATACTGATTTGGTGCCTTATGATATCAAATTGTTGATGGAGACGTTGTTGACCCCTACTCAGAATATGTTGTTTTTGCAAAAATGGGAGCAACGACTAGAAGCAAAAATGATGGAACATGTGGCTCTTCCCGCTGCTGATCCCCTGTCCACGGCCACCTTGGATATGTTAACGGGAAGAGGGCTGTTCACTGATCCCCAGCGTCAAGCGCGGCTAGCCCCCCGTATTAGAGAACAATCACAGAAGTGTGCTTTGTGGGTATTCGAGCAATTGCCACAAATGGGCACAGTAAGCCCTCCGTATACTAAGATCGTGCAAGGGGAACAGGAACCGTTTATGCAATTTGTGGACCGAATAAAAGAGGCGGTCGATAAAGCGCCTAATATGCAACCGGAAATCCGAGCCACCATGGTGAAAGAATTGGCTATGCAAAATGCGAACCCTACTTGCAAACGACTTTTGGCCCAATTACCAGTGGGGGCGACCCTTGTGGAAATGATTGAAGCCTGTGCACGGGAGCGCTTAGTGTGGGAGGAACAGAAGGCGCAGATTCATAGTGTTGCGCTGGCTGCCGCTCTAAAACAAATGATGCCAGCAGGGCAAAACGATCAACACAAAGGGCCAGTGTGCTTCGGTTGCCGCCAGTCTGGCCATATCCGAAGAAACTGCCCCAACCGGGCGACCCAAAGCAACCAAGGGGTGCGCCAGACACCCGCCCCCCAGGGAGAAGTAAAATTTCAGGGGAACTGCAATAGATGCGGCAGGTTGGGTCACCGGGCGGCAGAATGCCGATCTACATTCCACAAAAATGGCTCACCGCTGACGGGAAACCGGCAGAGCCGCGGGGGGAGCGCGGACAACAAATACTCCTCCAACCAAACCTCAGCCTGTCAGATGTGCCCCGTGGCTGCCCCCACAGTCCCCGCGCCACCACAAGTGGGTCCGCCAGCATGGAACTGGCAGCAGCCAGCACAATTACCTTAACTACCCCTGATGTGGTATACGTGCCCACCGGTGTGTATGCCCCCTTGGGGGAAGGACTTTCTGCTTTGTTAACAGGACGATCTTCAACGAGCAGGCGTGCACTGATGGTCATTCCTGAATGTGTGGATGCGGACTTCCGAGGAGAAATCAACGTCATGGTACGAACATGGGCACCTCCCGTTGTGATTGTTGCCGGTGATAAAATTGCCCAGCTGATTCCATTCCGAAAAACTGTGCCGGCGACCCTAGATCTACCCCAGCAACGAGGCTTCAGCTCCACGGGCGCGCAAGCGGTAACTATCGCCTTTGCTGCACCCCTGACGGAAGATCGCCCGCTCAGAGAAGTCACCATAGAGGGACCCAGCAGAATTCGGATAAGGGTGCCCGCGATGATGGACTCTGGCGCGGACGCGACGGTTGTCCCCCTGCAAGCCTGGCCCCCAGAGTGGCCAATGGAGCCAGCAGCAGCCGTGACTGGAATAGGGGGCACAACGAATCATCAGGGGACATTTCAAGCAGCCTGCCGGCTTGCTATTTCAGACAACGAAGGACACGTTGCGCAAGTCACTCCGTACGTTTTGAAAACACATTTGTGGCTGCTGGGACGGGACGTTCTTTCGCAATGGGGAGCTATGATAATCACCCCGCCTTTTCAGCAGCGGTCACTGGCGGCGCCTCCGCGCCCACATTACAACTAACTTGGACTACATCAGAGCCTGTTTGGGTGAGCCAGTGGCCGCTACCAGCGGAGAAACTTCAACATTTAAAAGAGCTTGTTCAGGAACAATTAGATCAAGGGCACATTCGCCCTTCCACCAGCCCCTATAATACTCCTGTATTCGTTATTAAAAAGAAATCGGGGAAATGGCGCCTGCTCCAGGACTTGAGAGCTGTCAACCGAATTATGCAACCTCTGGGGGCGCTACAGCCAGGGATGCCGTCCCCGAACATGCTCCCAAGGGGATGGGATTTGGTTATTATCGATCTTAAAGACTGTTTTTTCACAATTCCTCTGCACGAAGCTGACTGTCAATATTTCGCTTTCTCAGTACCTGAGGTTAATCTGAGGGGACCCACTCAAAGGTTCGAGTGGGTCGTCCTCCCACAAGGCATGAAGAACTCGCCCTCCATATGTCAATGGTATGTGGATAAGGCATTGGCGGATTGGAGAAAGCAGTACCCCCAAACTTTGGTCTATCATTACATGGATGATATTCTGTGCTGTGATCCGAACGAAGTAACATCAGGCATGTTGCAAGACCTTCAGATACAGCTATCCCGTTTTGGACTTCGCATCGCACCTGAAAAAGTCCAACGAACGGCACCGTGGAATTATTTAGGACTGACAATATTTCCAGAAACGGTAGTCCCGCAGAAAACAAAAATACGAACGGACTGCTTGACTACGATAAACAACCTCCAACAGGTCTTGGGAGACATTCAGTGGCTTCGCCCGCGAGCAAACATTACTACGCAAGAATTGCAGCCACTGTATTCCCTCCTGCAGGGAGCTAAAGCAGTCACGGACCCTTGTGAGTTAACTTCTGAGGCTAAGGAAGCCTTAAGAACAATTGAGAGCAAGATTATGCACGCATCATCACAGCGGTTTGACCCGACCCTTCCTGTCAACTTGTATGTCTACGGCACCCAGCTGCCCATTGCAGTAATTATTGGACAACACGAAAGCACCAAGTTAAATATCCTGGAATGGATACATGCTTCTCTACCCCGAAAAACAGTCACTGCATTCTTTGACAGCTTAGGACAGATGTTAATGAAGGCAAAGCAGAGGACCATTCAAATGACTGGGCAGCTGCCTCAAGCAATTCACCTCCGTCTCACTGACTGTTCCACAGAAAACGTCATAGAAGCCATGCAACAATCAGTCACTTTCGCCCTGGCAGTGGCTGACATTCCCATTGATCCGCATTTGCCCGCCGACCCCCTCTTCTCAACGAATTTACCGCTACAGTGGCGCCCTTTGCGATCAGATCAACCAATACTTGGTGCTAAAACTTTGTTTGCAGACGCTAGTGCCAAAACACAGACATATGGCTATGCGTGGGAGGAAAAAGGAGTTTGGAAGACCAGTTTGCATACCGCCCACGGGTCAGCACAACAACTGGAACTTCTGGCCACGCTAAAAGTTTTCAACGATCATCCGGAAGAGCCTATCAACGTGGTAGTAGATTCATTATATGTCCATGGCATTTTGCTAAAATTACCCTTTGCTCTACTGCATTTTCACACAGATAACAGGATCAGCGCGACCCTGTTAACGTTACAACATTGCATCGTACTCCGATCTCACCCATACTGGGCTACTCATATGCGCAGTCACCAGTCTCTACCTGGCCCATTTGCTGCAGGGAACAACGTGATTGACACCAGCGTGAGCCAGGTCTACGCGTGCCAGCTGCCTAGTCAGTCTCACCAGTTTTTTCATCAGTCGGCGAAAACACTGTCAAAACAATTCAAAATTCCTTTGACGACCGCGCAAGGGATTGTCGCCTCCTGTCCAGACTGTGCACGACTTCCCCCTCTGCAGTCCCAGGGAGCCAACCCCCGAGGGACTCAAGCCCTGCAGCTTTGGCAGACCGATGTTACTGAGCTTCCAGCATTAGGGAGGATAAAGTTCTTACATGTTTCCGTCGATACCTATTCACATGCTGTTTGGTGTACCCCTGCCACGTCCACCGCGGCAAAGGCTGCCATTCAGCATTGGCTTCAAGCTTTCGCGGTCTTGGGAAAGCCCGACGCAATTAAAACTGACAATGCCCCTGCGTATCATGCAAATTCCGTAGCCCAAGTTATGAGTCAATGGGGGATAAAACACGTTTTTGGTACCCCTTATAACTCTACTGGCCAAGCGATTATTGAACGTACACATCAAGATGTCAAAAGATATATTTCCCTCTTTTTAAAAGAAAAGGGGGAGATAGGCATTCTTGGGGCAGTAGCTAAAGCCATGTATGTCTTAAACTGGGTAAATGTGAGACCAATTTTACAAGATAAGCAACCTATTTATTTTCACTTTAGTAAAGCAAGTAACGAATTTTCTGCGGAGGTGCTGGTGGAGTGCTTCGATCCACGAAGAAATGCATGGGGGGGACCATGTCAGTTAATAACGTGGGGAAGAGGGTATGCTTGTATCTCTGCAGGAGATGGATCGCGATGGGTTCCTGCGAAATGGGTACGTCCACACCTGCCTCCTCTTCCTCGTGAGCCTTCAGAATCTACCGGAGAGCAGAGCAGCGATCGAGACGCAGCATCTGCAGATGGGGAAGCAGAACCTGTGGATGACGCTGGCAGAACGACTGAATCAGACCCACATGTGCCTGGCGATGACGGCGGCGGGTGATCCGTTTCGATCCTGCATGATAGGAGTACCCATGACCCCGCAAGAATTGCGGACTGAGCTACGGTTGTATATAGACCCTTCTCAGGTGTCTTCAGAATGTAAAGTTTCACAAAACACACACTGCACGTGCATCTGTGACAACGTTTCCAAAGAAATGCGGTGGCCGTTTTATAGGGCCACCTGTCTGCTGAGTAGTATAGTTAGAGCCCTGAATCAGATCCCGCAAGATCCCCCGGAAGAGATCGACCTGTTGTGGTCAATTCCCCCGGGGATAAAACAAAATGTCACTCAGCTTGAAGGCTGTTCCTCCACTGGAAGACCGATGGATTTTGTAAATGGCACCGGCATGATCGCCTTCGATGGTGCCGCATACTATCAAAGCATAACCCCAGGCAGACCCACCTGGGAGCAATATACCAATATTACTGGGAGCAATCTATGGCATGCTGCCATTCATACCCGGCCGGCATATGTCAATCTAAAAATTCTCACTCCCCGAGCTTTGCCACCTGGGGTGTTTTTAATTTGTGAAAACCGTGCATTTACTGGGATACCCTGGCGACCGGTCGGGGGCCCGTGTTATATTGGTAAGCTTGTGTTTTTAAACTTAGACACGGTAAACATGACTGTTGTGCAGAATCTCACCAAAACAAGAATCAAGCGTGATATTGCCTTGCCTGCTGATTGTAATGACAGAGTAGAACTTAGTAGCACCACTGCTATTGTCTTTGCGTCTTGGCTCGCTCCTGGAGTTCAAGCAGGAATTAACGCAGACCAGATACGCCGGCTGGCGTGCTGGGCTAGAAATCAAATAAATATAACTGCTAGCGTTCTCGCAGATATAGCCATGGATGTCAGGGGGGTGCGCCGAGCAGTTTTACAGAACCGGGCTGCCATAGATTATTTACTTGCAATTCATAACCACGGATGTGACGAACTGGAGGGTCTGTGTTGTTTTAATCTTTCCGATCACTCAGATTCCGTTGTCAGTAAACTCAAAAGGCTAACGCAAAACTTGCAAAAAATCCGGATCCAGACCGACCCCGTGGCAGACTGGTTCCACTCACTAGGATTGCCAGCCTGGCTGCTACATATGCTTCAACCAGTACTGATGATAGCAGTCATATGTGTCTTAATGTGTTTGTTTGGACCTTGCTGTTTTCAATGTATCCAAAATGTTGCTTTTAAGACTTCCGAGCAGATGTTTAAAAGAAAAGGGGGAGATGTTGTTGAAAGGTTGGTTTTTGCTAAGGACTATGGGATTGGGGAAACATGGGCCAGAACAAAGTAGAAGTCCGCTGCAATCAACTAACCCTTGCGCGACACGGCTGACCCTTGCGCAACACGACAACGCACGGAACAAGGAGATCGGAAACGGAGCAGCCTGCGCTGATACGGCCGGAAGATTGAGAAAGCGCTAAGACGGAAAGAAGATTGTAAAAAGTTAATGAAACCCTTAAACCCTTAAGCTTGTTAGCGAAACCCTTAAGCTTGTTAGCGAGACCGTTTAAGCTTGTTTGCAAGGTGTTAATTGAAACTTGCCGGGTTAATGATGAATGACATGTGCGATGTAACCCTGAGGTATAAATATGGCTTGTGTACAACAATAAAGTTAGAACTTATGGATCATATTGGTCTTTGCGTTCTCCCTCGTTGCGCGACTTGGCAGTTTACTATCACCAGGCTGCTTGCTCCTGAGAGAAGAAAACATGCATAAGGAATAAGAAGAGTCTGAAGTTAAAGCTTAAACAAATACTTTACTGTAAAACACAACATAAACTTA
>JAJKFI010000076.1:1284768-1307131 GCA_029204185.1 Lerista edwardsae
CAGCACCAGTGAGGCCATGCCAATGGGGCACATGTTGCATCTTGCTATGGGGGGAACAGTTTTGGAGGCCTCATCTAAAGGAGGGTTTGTTCCCTTGCCTTGGGCTTGCATTGCAGCTGCATTGGCACTAGAAAGTTGGATAGGATTGAGACCATAGTTTGTTTATTGCTCTTTGTTATCGTATGAAATGAACTTAGTGCTGAGAGAGCTCTTGCAAAGCATATCCATCTCACTGGAAATTAAGATCCATTTAACTGCTACAGATGATTGACAGGTGGTAACTGCTGCCTCATGGAACACCTCTGCCCACGGAATGTTGTGTCATTATCTGCAGCTCCTGCAACTGATGTTGCCCTTATTTCTAACATGCCCATCAGGTTTTGGCTCTGCTCTTTCTGCCTTCACCCCCAGCCCACTCTAGCTATCAAACTGGCCTGCCATGCCTGCTGTTGTGATTCTCCTTGGCCTCATGCTCATATGTAGTGGTCACACTCACCATCTGGTGCCAGTTTGCTGGTCTTGTCGGTGTTTTGTTCTTCCTGCTTCTAAGTAGGCCACATTGAGATGCACCATCCCACAGAAGAGGTCAGGATGACCAATGTAGGATACTGTGCCTGTACTTTTAACCATTGTATAGAAGAGGAAATTTTGGCAGGTGCAGCTCAACTTGGAAGGGTTTAAAAAGCTGCATCTGCCAAAATTCCCTCTTCTATACAATGGTTAAAGCTATAGGCACTCAGGTCTTTCTGAAGGGGTTGTCCTCTGTCACCATAACTTATAACCATGCACCGTCAGACTCCAGTGGTGCTCATGCTGAGTTTGGTCAAAAATCACACAGTGGCTCAAAGCTCTCCTGGTGCACAGCTTACATAACACACCTATACTGTATTCTGTGCTTTACAATTATGAATGAATCAGCTACACTAGTGGTTCTCAAACCTTTTAGACTGGGACCCACTTTTTAGAATGGCACTCATATTGGGACCCACCAGAAGTGATGTCATAGCTGGAAGTGACATCATTGAGCAGGAAGTGCCGTCATTGTGACATAATCAAATTACACTCCTAGCAAACTGGCAGTCTTGGACTGCAGCAATTGCACAGCCATGAAACATCTCTGACAGAAAGCAAGATTAGGTCAAAATATTATGTAAAAGCACTGAACTAAAAACAATTTTTTTTTAAAAAAAAAAACCTCACTTAAGGGGAACATGAGGCCTTCTTGCAAGGGAGGTATTACAAGTCTACTGCCTGATTATGGTGGGTGAGTTTGTTTTTGACAAACTCACCCTGGGCTCTGCAGCCTCACGCGATGTCCTGTTGTGTGCCGAAAGCGTTCTGAAGTCTTCAGAACGCTTTTAAACAATACTTCTAGTTTTTGGATGAAAACCAGAAATATTATTTACAGGAGTTCTGAAAGCCTTCAGAAAGCTTTTGGCATGCCGCATGAGGGCTGTGGGTGGCAGTTTCCAGGGCAATTGCCTCCCCCAAGCTGAATGGTAGGACCGCCACTGGTCAGGGCTTTGATAAAATAATTCTTATATTCCTCTATTGGCTTTATTGGATGTTTTATGAATGGAGAACTCAAAAGCAGGAATGGAATCTGAGGCCCAAGCCAAACATGCACTTATTCCATCAGAAGATACATCCATGAGTCTCGACTCTTGTGGGATTTGCAACCACATGTTAGCCGCAGTCCAAGGCTGTCTTGATGGCCAAACTGCACCAGTCCACAGTCCCTCAAATTATCCAATTTTATGGGTCTACAGAATCCCAGCAGCACTTGCCTGCCAAACAGGGGCCAAAATTTCCTCCTAAGGTGTGGCCTTCCCAAGGCATTATACTGTCTAGCCAGGCATATTCTGTACTATGATTTCCAACCCCACCTATCACTGGAGCCTTTTCTTCCCCATGTTTTTTCCATGTCTTCTGCTCTTCAACCAAATAAGTGGGGTTCCTCCTAAGGGAAACCCCTTTTGAAAAAAATGGGCTCCCCTCCCTGCTTTTAAGCAGGAAGTTTTCCCCAGAATCAATAAAAGTTCATTATTTGATGACTGATCGTGTGGTTTTCCAGGGCAACTTTCCAATTCAGAACCAGTAGAGGGCTAGGCAAGCTATCAATCATGCTACCATAATTCATTTGTTCCCAGTGGAGCCAAGTTAAGTGTGCCTTTGCCTCACCCCTCCACTACAAGTTCTGGGGGTCACAACATGAGCAAGGACGGGGGACTCTTCATTGAGAACATGGCCCAAGGAAGGAAAGTGTCACCAAAGCTACATCTTCCTGTACACATTTCACAGGATTTGTTTTATGCATGGGGAAAAATAAGCCCCATCCCCACCTGGGGCACATCTATTCTGCATGGGTAGTGCATTGCTGTCAGGGTTGATGGTTCGCTCTACTCAGGACAGCATGCCTCCAGACCAACTCCCCATTTCCAAACTCCTCAGAAGTGGGTTGAGGGCTAGAATCTTTTCATTCTCGTTTTTTCACCAGTGGAATCTTTTGTACCCTCTTGCTAAATTCTGTTCTTTACCAGCAAAGCAGGGTTCCCCAGAAAAGATCTCCTGTCCAAAAATGTCATTGGACACCTTCTTCAGGTTTGTAGATGACAGAATGGTCATCAGTGTGCTTATTGGATACTAACAGAAACCCAGCAAGTTCATAGTCAACCCTACAAAAGAGGCTATGGCAATCTGAGCAGACAAAGAGAACCAGCCTCAAAGTTAAGGTGGATGGTGCAGTGAAAAGGAACCCTCTCCACTAAAATGCCGCAATTTATTTTTGATTTTTAAAAATTAAAGTTTTCAGGAAAACCTATGTTCCGAGATGCTCCAGTCCAGGCATATACATAAATAAAATCCCCTAAAATCACACAATGGGCAAATTCTATATTTCTCAAATGCTTCTATGATGCATTCAGGGGTGAGCCTGAGCCAAGGGAGGGAGTTGCAGGCCTTGCAACCTGGAAGTGGCTTCTATGAGCGCAAGAGACTGCCCTGCAGCTGGCACAGTTTGAGGCGCTAGGGTACGGAATGATTTTCTTTTACTTTTCAAACATAAAAAACACATTTTAAAAGGGAACACTTTTTTTTAGAGTCTGATGCTTCTGGGAGTGCAAGAGACTCCCCCCCCCCCAATATGTGGATAGTCAAATCCATGGTTTTGACAAAAGACCGAGACTGTGGATGGCAAAAGACCACTGTATGCAGGGCTGGCCTTAAGCCAATGTGACCAATGTTATCACATTGGGCCCTGTGCTTCAGAGGGCCCCACACCAGCAGGGTGAGCATATTGCCACCTGCTGCAGCTGGGATCTTTATGGGGTGTAAGTCAGTGGGGCAAGCAGAGCAACTTCACCTTTGGACTTCCCACCGGTCCCTGTCTCTGAACAGTCCAAAATGGGCCACCTGGAAGCAGTTGGCAGTGATGTTATCGTATTACCACCAACTATTTCCACGTGCCATGCTTTGCACACGGCACCAACAGCACTCTTCTTGGTGAGTGGTGGGCCGCAGGGAGGGTTGGGGGCCCCGCAGGAATGCCCTGCATTGGACCCCACCTCTGCTAAAGGTGGGTATTCATTCATCTTATTTTTTCTCCTTCCTCCCTCATCTCTATAGTGAGGGACTATGTTGCAAGACCCTGAGTTCTTGTCTTTGTATTTCCAAAATAACCAAAGTTTGTTTGAATGTCACCCAGTTTGCCTTGAAGTAAAAGAAGTTGTAGTACAACAACTTCCCTTTATGTGGCTTTGTTTTGCTTTTTTATCAATGCAGTCTTGAGAGGAACTGAAGTAAATAGCCTTGCAGATGACTCTGCATTTTTGTGGAAAAATTCAATACAGACTGTAGGCAGACAAGAGGAGGCAGCAGGGGATGCTGGTAGTTTACCTCATATCAGTTCAGAGAAAACTTTACCCCTTCCTGCTCTTAGTCAAAGCCCTACAGCTCAACAGCCATCCATGATTGGAAAAAGATTATCCATTATCACTGAAGGATCAAAGTTTTCCCCCTTGGTCCAAAACCAAGAAAGAAAGACTACACTAGCAAGGTCTTCAACAGGTTCATTGGAGTGTGCACTCCCCAAGCAACCTCCTTTTGGCAATATGACATAAGCAGGAAGCCCCCTGAGTCATGCAGGAGTCTTCCTTTTTGTTCAGCCCCATTACCAAATATGGTCATATAGTGTTCCTTCTGAAGGCCAGACCCCTAACCAGCACGTCTTGGCACTATGCCAGCTGTCATCTTGTTTCACTCCTATCATTATTGCAATGTCCTTTCTTCAAGGAGCTTGGGGAAGCTCAGCCTCCTGCTCCCCAATGACTGTGAGCTTTATTTACTTGTTTGCTTGTTTATAGAAAACACTTGCATGTTGGTTTTCTATAAAAAAAAAAAATTCAAACCAGTCGTTAAAAAGTAACAACAAAGCTACATGGAAAGAAATTTAAAACAGGGGAAAGCAGTAAATTCAGGGGAAAGCCGGAGGGAACCAAACTTGTAATTTGACAGCATAGTAACTTGAGAGGGAGACGTTGTAGATAAGAGAGTTAGTGCTTTCTATGACTGTTGAGCTAGAGCAATCTATAAAGTGAGGTGCTACCAAGTCCTTCTCCCTGATGATCAGTTGTCACAAGCCTAATCTCCCCTTGAGAAGAGAACTTCTGATACACATCTTAGACTGCAGGCAGGTTCATATAGAAGATGGTCCATTGGGTGATCAAGGCATAAAGAGCTTTAAAGGTAAAGACCAGCACCTTCAACTGAGCCCAGAAACACACTGGAAGCCAAATAGACAGTTCAAAACAGGGTTTATGATAGGAGTGAAACAAGATGACAGCTGGCATAGTGTTCCAATGTATAGTGTAGTTCAAACGGTGTTATTCAAACTGTGGGTCAGGACCCACCTGGTGGGTCACGACATGATGTCAGGTGGGTCATGGAAAGCTGGGATTAGCCATCTTGGAAGCTGTAGACCTTACTCTTGCTATATTCCTGTTGTGAGTGTTGAAAATTAAAACTGTTAAACTGAGTGCTATTCAAAAAGAAACATTTATCTATATATATAAAATTGGATGTGTGTGTGTACGTTTGTGTGTGTGTTTGTGTGTATGTTCCGCATAGGCTCTGCAACGCCTGGAGCGATTGACACCAAACTTCGCACACGCATGCCTTGCGGTGACAAACAATGCGGGGGTCAGACCCCCCTAGTGCCCCTGGGGGTGGGGGTGTGCAGGGGGCACCACATAAAAATGATCGAAAACGGCCAATATCGGTGTTGAATCTGTAGTTTCCGGGGTCGCCGAGACGAATGGCAACGCTCCCGACGCCGTTGGAGTCTGGGCTTGGCCCCCGTCGGCATGGGGGGCAAGAAGGGGTGCAAAATAAAACATCCACCATGGCCTGCTGGAACGCCTGGAGCACCAAACTCGGTACATGTATGCCTTACGGTCTGGCGACAAATACTGTGGGGGGACGACGACACCCCTAGCACCCCTAGGGGTGGGGGTGCAAAGGTGGTGCCATGTAAAAATATTCAAAAACGGCCGATATCTGCGTCAAATCTGTACTTTCTGGGGTTGCCTAGAAGCTTGGGATAATTTGTTACCCGGGCAACACCGGGTAACAAAAGGCTAGTATTTTATAATATAGAAAGTGACAACAACACCAATGCATCAATATATACATTCTAATTACAAACACAAGTGATTGCCTATCAAATTAGAAGCACAATAGAGCCACCCCAAAATGTTAGTAGTTTCTACATACTCTGAAGAGATTCTACCTACTCTGAGGACTCTAAATATGCAGAAATACTGTACATACATTTGTAACTTAAAAGGAAAAAAAGAATCTCCTACACACATGCATACACACAGAGAGTCTGATGAGCACTGAGCTTGTTCAGTAGGCCCTCAGGAACCATGGGATGTTGAAGATGGTAGCTGGAAGAGAAACCAACAGTATATTGGCCTGCTTGAGCCTTCAACACCTTAGAGCAGTGGTATTCAAACTTTTTAGACAGGGACCCACTTTTCATAATGGCAATCATGTCAGGGCCCACCAGAAGTGACATTGACCTGGAAGTGATGTTGTGGCAGGAAGTGACATCATTAAGCAGGAAGTGCTGTCATTGTAACATATTAAAATGACACTCCTGAAATTCAAATTGGCATTCTTAGATTGCAACAATTGTACAACCATGAAATATTCCTGACAGAAAGCAAGATTAGGACAAAATATGATATAAAAGCACTGAACTAAAAACATAATTAAAAACAACAACCCTCACTTGAAGGTTCAAACTGTTAACACTCACAAAAGGTATATAACAAGATTAAGGTCTGCAGTTTCCAAGATGGTTGCTCCCAGCTTTCTGCGACCCACCAGACATCAGGTTGCGACCCACAGTTTGAATAACACTGCCTTAGAGTACATTAGGTGAACATTGGGGTTGGGAACATTTTGTTGAAGATTCCACTTGTTTTAGATCAAATAATGAAAAGTCTTTTAGCACTTTAAAGATGAACCAGCTTACTTCAGCATAAGTTTTTATGGGCTATAGATGAATGCATCTGATGAAATGGATTGCAGCCCATGAAGGTTTTTGCTGAAGTAAATTGGTTCATCTTTAGGGTGCTACAAGGCTCTTTGTAGTTTTAGGGGCAACAGACTAATGTATCTGCTTCTCTGGAGGTTGTTTTAGTTACCATCTCCAAATCCACCTTCATGTATTTAGATACAAAAAGACAAGCTCAGGTCCTTTCAACATAGTCCTCCACCAAAGGTAATGGGAAAGGATTGAGAAAAATAAGAGAATGAATACATTTCTAGATGACTCCTTACAGGACTTCCTGGGAAGGAAGATACTGAATAAAAAACAAAAAACACCATGTTTAATAGTTAGCTATTCACATATTACAAAGGTCAATACCAGTAAATGTTTCCCCTCTAGGAAAAAAAAAACCCTTTCCTGATTCAGACTCTCAAAGTTAGCAGTTTAAAGGTGTGTCTGCCTCTTCCCCCAAAGTCCACGGCTCACTCCCAAGGCCACACATGTTTACATGAAGGTGACAACCCCTTCAGGTTCCCACTATTTTTCTTGGTACTTGTAAGTTAGAATTTCCTTACTCTAGAAAGTGCCTTCACAAGTACCCTATTTCTTAGTCAGTTTTCTGAGATGAATGGAATTTCACTACCATGGGCAGGGCAAGAGCCCAGGGAATTCCAGTTTGTACCACAAAAGCTGCGAACTGAAAAGCAAAAAAAGCCTCAAGTTCATGCAGATATTTAGAAAAATTTTAGCAACACCATCCCTCTGTACAGTCACTTGGTTCTAGGCATCCTAAACATGCTAAACCCCCTCCTGTAGAGGAAGTTGGCAAAACACTCTGTCCCAAAAATACACTTCCACTGCCATCACGCACATTACCTTTGATGAGCTGCATTTTCGTTGTCCTGAAGTTGCCACATACACATACAAATGTCACGTACATTGTGGCTTCATTTTGTTTTTCTCCTTTATTAATAAA
Organism: Lerista edwardsae; assembly: GCA_029204185.1. Taxonomy (NCBI): domain Eukaryota; kingdom Metazoa; phylum Chordata; class Lepidosauria; order Squamata; family Scincidae; genus Lerista; species Lerista edwardsae. The sequence goes on from JAJKFI010000076.1 coordinate 1,292,301, forward strand.
AAGATGGGCAAAAACAAAATTCAGAACATAAAATTCACAAGAAAAGAGAAGAAAAAAAAGGGGGAATGGGAATACATAATATAATAGAATGCATAAGAATTAAACAATTATACATAAAGCTCTAAGAAATGCCAGGGGGACGACTGAAACAAATCACAACATAATTCTCACCACTCTCAGATAATGCAGGGTAACGCTCAAGACGCAGGCTAGATGCCAGATAAGACAGGCTCAAGCCAAGCCGACAGTCTGGCCTAAAACAGCAAGACCCTCATTTTTTGCAGGGTTTGCCAGAAACACTGCCAGCAGGGACAAGAGAAGAGAGGGAGACAGGTCCAGACCCCCACACTGGTCCTTCTATGCTCTCTCACCACTCAGCCACAGGCAAGAACACTTCATCCCAGATTTAACATCTCACATCACTGCAAACAGGCACGCCTGGCTGGGAGGCTACAGCACAGGAATCTCTTAGAGGAACCATTGCATGGGCATGGGACACAGGACACCTATCGCACATATGTCCCATGCCTGTTGCATAATTGCTGGCATCTGCTGGCATGGTTGTTGGTATGCTGCCCTCCCCATGCCCCTGCAACTGTCTTGTCTCATTGACTCTGGCAAACAGAAAACAGAGGGCTTATGACCATAAAGGAGCATTCCCCCATTGGAATCCAAGAAGTTACAGAGTGAGGATGCTGCAGACCCTGAGAGGTTCCTTCCACTGAGTCTCACCATGTGGCCAGCTGAGCACCCAGTAAGAAACTTCCAGGTGGGAAGAAGAAATTGCAAGTTTCCAACATATAGCCATGCTAGTGAGGTCTGGCCCTACCAGTTGGTTTACTGTCACACATACATACATAAACCTTTATTGGCATAAAATAAATAACCAACACAGTAGGAATTACAACTGAGGGGAGAAAGGGAATGGGGGAAAGGAAAGGGAGGGGGTGATAGAGGGGGAATATGGGAGACAAGGAAGGGTGTTGGGTCAAGAGGGGGGATTTAGTTCCGCAGATAGAAAGTCCGCAACCGAATTTGTGAGGGATACAGAACTGTCGCTCAAAAAGATAGGCAGAAGGTCAACAAAGGAATCAGAGAAGGAAGACAACAAAGTTTCAAGGTGTGAATCCCGCAGGTGTTGATGGGCCGGGCAACAAAATAATATATGAGCCAGTGTGTCCGGTTCCAGATGACAAAATAGGCAGGCAAACTTCAGTTTCCATGGGGGTCTGCACAGTGTGTACACCTCACCTGCATGTAATGTGGGAAGCAAGGAAAATAACAAGGACTGGACAACATCAATTACACATGTTCTCTGGATTGAGCTGTATCTTTGATGTTTCTGAGGGAGAACAGTGCCACCAGATTTTTCACATAGTGGTGCCCTATAGGGGGTGAGATAATGGTGGCTTGGAATGTTACCTTTCACTTTCCTGAGGGGCCACAGTGGAACTCTGTGAAATATGACTGTTGTGCGCCCCGTGGCAAGAATGCAATCCTGAAAAGGAAAACGAATTCTAATGAGAGTTTGGCCAACAGTACCAACATTTGAAATTTATCGCATTCACTTCCTGTTCTTAGCTATTGCAAAAAGAAGGGATGATTAGGCAACACAGTTTGTAACGAAGACACATATGACAATCCTGAAGGGTCAGTATCTGGCAGGGGGCGGGAGTAGAGAAATGAGACACAGATACAGCATCAATGACAGCATTGCCTTAGATGATTTTTTTTTTTTTAATGAGAGTGAACCAAATTGGTCAAAGGCAGTGATTCCCAAATTGTGGCTCGGGACCCACCAGTGGGTCATGAAATAATTTCAGTTGGGTTGCAAAGCACCTAGGGCAGCCATATTGAAAATATGGGAAGACGGGATGCTGGAAAGGGGGAGTGCTGTGTGGTTGTTTTGCTTGTGTCAAGGTTGTCAATAGGCTTTTTTTCTGATTCGTTTTGCTATTGGAAAATGGCTGAGAAATAACCCAACTAATTGCTGCATAAACAGGAAATCAGCAGGCTCTGGCGTTACAATGATGGCCATTCCAGCCATGACATCACTTCCAGGAATGACATCACTTCCAGTGGGTCCTGGACAGATTGTCACTCTAAAAAGTGGGTTCCAGTGCTAAAACGTTTGAGAACCATTGGTCTAAGAAATCGGGGCCCTATCCTGTGGGCCTTCACTGGTGGTACACTTGTACCGCCAGCTTTGGGTGTTGTAAATGTGCCATAAAGCACATTTACAGCACCAAGAAAAGAAGTACCACCTGCACTGGGGGAGCGCCAGTCGACGCTGCACTCCTGCACAGGAGGTATGGATGGACTGTGCTCCAGCAGCACTGGTCAGCAATGAGGTCCATTGGGGCACGGGGAGGCAAGGAGGGGCGGAATGGGTGGGGGAAGGGAGGAGTGGACCCGACCGGGGGTGGGGCTGGCAGTGGTTTTCATTGCCAGATCCTTAACCCCTGCCACGTTGGGAGTCCCATTGCAGGGTTGCGGCTTTGGATAGGGGACAAACTGCTGTGGATCCGATAGGATCAGTGCCATTTTGCTACCGCTGCTCCTACAGGATCCGGGCAGCTTAGCAGTGGACTTCCAGTCTCTCAACTGTGAGGGCTAGGAACAGAACCTCCCATTTAGAGGAATGCACATCTGATCACTAGCTGCTGGGGAGGTCACTATCTCCATCATGCCCCCCTTGGGAGTTCCCAGGGGGCAGATGGTTTGGCCATGATTGAACATGATAGCTGGAACTTGGTCTCATCCAGGAAGTCAGTTCTTATGTGTTTGAACTACTGTGCAAAATGTCTCTTCAGAGTCACATCCAACTTCTATATTCTTGGTACATCCGGGCAAAACACTGAGGTGGTAAAAGCTCACCACAGGCTGGTTTGAGAACTGTCATGTGGAGGCTTTGATATGCCACTGCTCAGCGCTCACCAGTTTCTCTCTCAGCAGTGATCAGAGGAATGAAGCAAGAGAAGAATATTCCGTAGTGTTTGAAGGTGCCTGTGGTTAATGATTGAGCAATTCCTGTTTTCCCTCCCCACCCCGGCACACACTTTGTGTTTTCAAACAAAGGGGACACGTGGGAAGTGTTGCGGTGTTGTAATTGGCTGGGGACAGTGAAATGTGTCATGTGAATTTCATAGCTGTGTGCACTACCTTTCTGTGCAATGTGGGATCGTTAGGAAAACAGGAAGGGGCATTCCCTGCTCTGTTGAGTTTTCCCTTAATGTTGGGAATCTCCACCAGGCCAGCCTTGTGTCTAGCACACTTGACTTCCAGTGAATTCCAGCACTAGAGGCTCCAGATTCTGCAGTGTTTTGGCTGGAGAGCCCAAAAACAGAACCAGGGTCTTATTAGGATACAACAGGACCAGTCTTTTTAGGGCACAGAGTGAAGGTTCCCTTTCAAGTCACACTCTTCTCTAGAAAACCACAAAGTATCAGACTCAGATTCAGTCATTCCCCATTTGCATATCTCAGACCTGATGAACTGTCAAACTTACTGTAGCGTAGTAGCACTGCCCCATGTTTAACTTCTAGCACCTACAAGACCCAAGGGAATGCAAAAGCTTTCTGGATGCAATTGTCATCCTTAACATTTAGCATCAAGCGTGTGAGTGGGTTGAGAATGAATGGTTGCAGGAAGGGGGAGAGTGAGGATTAATTTGTTTAGGGAGTGGTTAACCTTGGCCTTGCATAGGGGAAGCCAAGAGGAAGGTGGTGACCCCTGCTTCGATGAGAGGGGGGAAGGTGTGTGTGGTGACCTCTGCCCAGTGAAAGAGGGCAAGGGATGTGCAGATCCAAGTTTCTGTGAGAGATGGGTGAAGGTTTCTGTGCGTTGTGGATGGGAATATAGGGAGGTGGGAATTGTGAAGTGAGTGGGACTTGAGTGTTGTGCTGGAGTGTGTGGGGGTTTGGCTGTATGGTCTGAAGGTCAGCCCTGTCGAGGGTAATGTATCTGACATCCCAAGGGAGCTCAGGGGAGAGGAGAGGAGCCATCATCAGTAGATTTGCCAGCTGTGACCATATCTTGGTAGCTCAGACCTGGCCACGGTGACCTATGCCCTAGTGACATGGAGATTAGACTACTGCAGCATGATCTACATGGAGCTGCCTGTGAAGGTGGGCCGGAAACTGCAACTACTGCAGAATGTGGCAGCCCGGATGATTGCTAGAGCATGTTGATTCAATTCAGTTGGGCTGTTACTTTGGCGACTCCACTGGCTGCCAATTTGTTTCCAGGCTGAATTCAAAGTGCTAAACTTGACTTTTAAAGTCCTTTATGGCTTGGGTCCAGGATATTTGAGGGACCACTTCTTCTATGTAATTCTACCCATCCTCTTAGGTCATTGGGTGGGGGTGGGGGGCTTCTGACTGTGCTGCCATCAGGAGAGGTGAGGAGGTGGCAGCTAGGAATAGGGCCTTCTAAGTGATGGCTCCCCATTTATGGAATTCCCTTCCCCTTGAATTAGAGAAGGCTAGAAGGCTCCCATTCTTGAGACCGTTCAGAGGGGCCTCAAGAAGTTTTCCAGAAGACATTTGAATGAGTGGTTGGCTGGTATTTTAAAATGAAATAGTTTTTAATGTTGGTGATCCTGGTTTTGTTTTAGGGCACAATCCAGCCCTTGACTTCGTGCTGATGCTACATCATAGTGTTGGCGCAACGTCACTAGCACCGACATGAGGGTGCCAACTGGCACCTCTGTGTTGCCACTAGAGCGTCGGCCTGAGAGTGCTGGCCCCAAGCACCCTAGCGCCAGCTGAGCCTGGTTCTGGGAGGTGGGAGGGCGGGAGGAACTGGGCAGGAGTGGGCGGGCTGGTGAATTGCGCTCCCCATCTGTTTTTTATTCTGATTTTTAAATGTGTTGTTTTGTTTTAATATTATTTTTATCTATTTATTGTAAGCCGCCTTGAGTCCCCTCCATTGTGGTAAAAGGCGGGGTATAAATCTTTTAAATAAATAAATAAATAAATAGCCTTCCATGACCCTAGTCCAAAGCTAGGGTCTAGTCCAAAACTACAGCCCATGGGCCACATTCAGCCCGCCTCAAGATTTTATCCGGCCCATAGCAGCTTGGTGTTTTTTTTGTTAGAGCATTTGCTAATGGTTGACATTTTTACTCAATATATATCATTTCTGAGTTTAAGCACAGAATTGTTTCTTTGTCACATTTCTCTTTTGTTCAGAACCATGCTGATTACAAAAAAGATTCAAGTAAAATTATTCATTCATTTAAATTTTATTCCTTCACTTATTAAACTGATTTATTTCCGCCCACGAAAATGGGTAAATTAGACGATGTGGCCCTTGTACTGAAATGTTTGGAGACCCCTGCCCTAGTCTCTTCCTTCCTCACGTCCCACACTGAATGTGCAATCCAACCCCCTGTTCAACCGACACAAGCCGCTTGCATTGGCTGAGTGCTGTCGCAAATGCGCCGTAAAGAACGTCCACTCCAGCACTTCTAGCACAGGGCTGACACAAGTAGTTGCGTAGGCCCTGCACCACTGGAGCATGCCTGCTGTAAGCCGCTCCTGTGCTAGCCAAACTTGGCTGGTGCAGGTGCTATTCTGGGCGGGGGGAAAGCGGGAGGGAGGACAGAACAGGGCAGGGGAGGGCATTCTGGTGGGCGGGACAGCCCAGGAAAGGGGTGGAGCTTGGATGCAGCAATGAGATCACATCCAAACCCCGTCCCCGGGCTGCATGGTGTGCTTGGACTTGTGCCTGTTATGCAGCAGGCACAGATCCGAGCCGCCCCATAGGGGTGGTTGACATCTACCCTGGGGTAAGGGAACTGTGCCTTTGCCCTCTAGAAGCTCCAGCCTGCCAGCGCTGGATACAGCACAGGCCAACCAGCCTGCCTGTTCCAGCGCAAGTTAGGATTCATTCATTCATTCATTCATTCATTCATTCATTCATTCATGCCTCACATTTTTATTTCACTTTTCCTCCAAGGTTCCTTCTCTCCTTTTGTCCTCACAACAACCCTGTGAGATAGGCAAGGCTGAGAGCTGGTGACTGGCCCACGGTTACCCAGGAAACGTTATGGCTGAGTGGGGATTTGAACCTGGATCTTCCAGGCCTAAGTCCAGCTCCAGAACCAATACACCAGTGGTGGCGAATACACCTTTTGGGCTCAGTGTGTCAAAAATTCGGAAAATGCCTATCTTGATTCTGCTAGCCTGTCACATCCCCCTGAACAAAATAGTAAAAAGATACATACATTGCCCCTAAAATTTATGTAATTAATTTCAGGGTGAAAATTCAAGAAGTTAAAATGAGACATCACAACACCAAAACAACAATAAGGGAGCAATCCTAACCAACTTTCCTGCACTGGGGTAAGGGCAATGCAGCTCTGAGTTAAAGGAAGAAACAAAAACTCCCTTGGGGAGGCCTCCATGACTCCCCCCACAACTGCAGGATGCAGCACGTGCCCCATTGGCACAGCTATGTTAGTGCTGGAAAATTGGTTAGGATTGTGCCCCCCAAACATTAATGCAACAACAACAACAACAATTCAGGACTAAAAGAACCTGAAGCTTTTTTTGGTGCCAAAAGGACATCAGAATAGGGTAGAACCTTCTTGGTGATTGTGCCCAAGCCTTGGAATCCCTTTTTTCCTGGGATTGTAGCGCCCCATTCCTCCTGATTTCCCAGCATTGGTTAAGATGTGTTTGATCAACCAGGCAATTGGAGTCAGTAGAGGTTGGGAGTTTTTATTCTGATTCTGCGAGGATTTTACGATTTTACTTTACGATTTTAGAATTGATTAATGTTTTCTTGCATTTTTTAAAAAACTGTTTTTTAATGTTATGGTGTATTCCCCTTGGGTTATAATAAGAAATTGGCCAATGCGGTCAAAAATCAATCAATCAAAGTATGTGCCAGTTCTCTGGGGAGAATATTGCACGAAAGGGGCATTTCAATTGCTGGACCATCAGTGAGGCCAACTGAAGTAGTCGCCTCAGGTAGCAGATTGGTTGGGATGCCCATCTCTGTCCCCGTACTTGACTGCACTGCCCCTCCTTCTCTTTTCACGTTCTGGATTGGAAAGGAAGTGGGGGACAGAGAAGAGAGGAAATGTGGTGGGGAGGAGAGTGCTGACCAATAAGAGAGTAGGAGGTACAGAGAGTACGTCATCAGGTAATGGGGGCAGCATTTGGCATGTCTCATCAGGTGTGAGGAGGTCTTGGGTCCCCCTGGGGCACTTTGAATATCAGGGGTGCAATCCTATGCAAATATAAGAACCAGTAAATCCAATAAGTATGGTGCAGCTTATAGTGGAATATACTGAACATGCATAGGATTGTGTTAGATAACATTTAGGACACAGCACTTGCCATTTTACATGCTGATGAGGTTGATTTGGTAGTGCACTTGTACTTACATATCACAAGACAATGGATGCTTTCTTACTATTGCACCCTTTGTTGTTGTCAGATGTGACCAGTCTGCTTTTAAATGGTGGCTAAATGCTTTCTTGGTTGTCTGTACACAGTGTTGGTGCCCTGCTGTGCTGTGACATCCTGCTCAATCTCTTGCCATGATATCGAAGTTTGCTAAATATATTTGTGCTGATTATTCTCTATATTAATAGCATTACACCAAGGGCGCAATCCTAACCAACTTCCCAGCAGTGACATAGCTGTATCAATGGGGCATGTGCTGCATCCTGCAGTGTACTAGATTCAGAGGCCTCCTCAAGGTAAGGGAATTTTTGTCTCCTTACCTCAGAGCTGCATTGCCCTTATCCCAGTGCTGGAAAGTTGGTTAGAATTGTGCCCCAAGTTCCATTAAAGATTTCTTGGGGGCGTGGTTTGTCGCTGGACAAGAATGGCTGCAGTTTCCCTAAGCTCCCTAAGCTCTGGAAGCTCTCTCTTCCTGGGGTCCCCATGAGGGGAAATCCCCCCAAATCCCTAGGAGAATGTTTTTGGGGCATCAGACGCTATGGCAGAGTTCTCTGGAAAATGCAACGCCGGAGAAATCTGCTGTCTGGATGCAGGGAGGTGAGAGGCGCCACCTGCTCTACCGACATCAGTCCGGACAACTACGGAGATAGACAAGATCACGAGAAGAAGTCAGATGGTTTAATAACTGTAAGTTAACCTCTCAGCAGACCCCCGCTAGAGAGATAAGGATAAAGTGCAGGAGGAATGCAGAATCAATTAATTTTCGTGTCAGAAGAGGCGGCTGTAGGAATTTAGAAAGGTGGTATTTGTCAAAACCGGGACTTTATCTGGAATGTATCATCATATGTCAACAGAATGTTTGGGAAATCTTATTAAAACCACTGGAGGATTTAAGTTTAAATGTTGAAATAAGAGAAAAAAAGAACTAAAATAATTTTCTTTTTGCCTTTAAAATGGAGGATTTTGAGCTGAATTTAAGACAAAGAAATGTCCATTTTAACTCTGTAAGCTGAACTTTTTTCCCAATGATTTATGACTAAGAGATAAGTACCGTAACAATGAACACAGCAAATGTTTAAGCTGGGTTTTAAACGAAGTATGTCTCTCTGTCAAGATGATATTTAAGAGACTTTTCTGTTGGGATATAAATAAATAATCCAAGAGGATGACGTCACAATAAGAAGGGCTCTTATTGGTTCTTTCCCCATTTTTTCAGCTTCAAAATTTATGATCTGCTAAATTTACAAGGCTAAAGAAGAATAAATAAGACGGCATTATGATACTAAGACAAAAAGAAAAGCTGTTATTGGTTCTCTCCCTGCCTCTTCTGCTTCAAAATTTATGGTTTCCCAAATTTACAAGGCTAAAGAAGAATAAATTAGACTGCATTGTGATACTGAGAGGAAAAATAATTAAAAGAACTACTGACTATTTGTTTTCAAAATATAAGAATTGTTCTTCTGCCTTCAATTTATGGAATTGTGAGCTGCCTGGGGAATTGAACAATAAAGAAGAAGGGAAAAAAAGAAATGTGTTTATTTTAAAATGGCAAGCTGATCTGTTTTTCTGTTTGTTTTTTCTTAAATGCTGTTTGATTTATGACAGAGTGTAGCAATAAAATCGTAAATTTTAAGTTGATAAAGGCTGCTATTGGTTTTTTCTCCTTTTGCTTTTTGGCTTGAAAATTGCTGGTCTGGCAAGTTTAGAAGGCTTTAGAGGAGAATACATCAGATTGCATTATGATACTGAAAGTGAATCAAAGTTTAATCTATCTATATATAAGAGAACGTGTGTTTGTACGTTTGTATGTTTGTATGTATGTTCTGCATAGGCTCCGCAACGCCTGGACCGATCAACACGAAACTTGGCACGCATACACCTTGCAGCCTGGTAACAAACACTGTGGGGGTCACACACCCCAAGGACCCCCCGGGGGTGCGGGGTTTTTTGAAACGTCAACATGATTGCAAATGGCCGACATCGGTGTCGAATCCGTCATTTCCGGGGTCGCCGAGACGAGCGGCGACGCCCATGATGCTGTGTGACTCTGGGTTCGGCCCCCCATTAGTGTTGGGGGGGCAAAAAGGGGTGGAAAACAAACCGTCCACCATGCCCTCCTGCAACGCCTGGAGCGATTGATGCCAAACTTGGCATGTGTGTGCCTTGCAGTCTGGCAACAAACATTGCAGGGGTCAGACCCCCCCTCGTGCCCCCAGGGGTGGGGGTATGTGGGGGTCCTCGCGTGAAAACGGCCGAAAACGGCGTCGAATCCGTAGTTTCCGGGGTCGGCGAGACAAGGGACAACGCTACTGATGCTGTTGGAGTCTGGGTTGGCCCCCCCGGCATGGGAGGTGAGAAGGGGTACTAAACAAAACATCTGTGATGCCCCACTGGAACGCCTGGACCGATTGGTACCAAACTCGGCATGCGGATGCCTGGCGGCCTGGTGACAAACACTGCAGGGGTCAGGTCCCCCAACTGCCCCTGGAGGTGGGGGTACGCAGGGGCCCCCACATGAAAATGGTCAAAACCCGCCAAAATCAGTGTCGGATCCGTATTGTCACCAAACTCGGCATACGGATGTCTACCGGCCTGGTGACAAACACTGCAAGGGTCACGACCCCGTGGCATCCCTGGGGGGACTACGCCAGGGGCCCCACATGAAAATGGTCAAAAACGGTGTCGGATCTGTAGTTTCCGGGGCCGCTGAGATGGATGGCGACGCTCCTGATGCCGTTTGAGTCCACGGTCTGACTTCGGATACTTTGTTACCCAGGCAACGCCAGGTTAAAATTGCTAGTTAATGAATAAAAGTGTTGGTTTTTTAGATCAGAAGTAATATGAATACAGCTGATAAGATTTGACACAACAAGATAATAATGGTATTAGACCTATATAATCTTAGTTAGATCTGAATTATTTTTCAATAGAAATATTAGTATATAGTATATATAGTATGTAGTATATAGTATATTATTATATAGATATATAAAATTATATATAAGGATGGTATATTGTGATAGAAATCTATAGAACATGGTAGATTGATGCACATTAGACTGCAGTTCGTCCTCTGATGACTGAGAATAAATATGAGAGATTAAATATATACAGTATGTTACTGAGATTATATTCTAAACAGGAAGTGCCATCAATATGATGTAATCAGATTATATTTTATATATCTGCTATTGTACTGCGCATGCTCCATTTCTACATGGAAGTGGTATCTCTATAAGAAGTCATCAGGGGTGGTGTGGCAGGTTGGTGTGAAAGAGCCTTCCGTTCCCCATGGGAGACAGTGGGAGCTGCCATATAGCATGCTTTGTCGACATTCTGGACCTGCTTCCCAGGGCTAAATGTCATGCTTACCTGGAGGGCATTCCTGTGTTTCTCTTAGCATCTGGATATGGGTCTCATGTAGTTACATTTCCTTTAGCTCTAACCTGTTCCCCTCTAAGTCTCTTTGGGGTGACTTCTCTGCTCTGTTGCTGTTCTACCCACAAAAACATCACGAATAGGACTTAGCTCCTCATAGGGGAAGCCCCAGTGGTGACATTCAAGGAGATGAAGTCCTTGATGAAGATCTTGTGGTCTGTTGGTCAGGATGTGGTGGAGCAGAAATATGGAGAGAATGAATGCCTTTTTGACTGTGAGCATAGAGTCAAGTGTTTTGAGGATACAAAACAAGATTAGAGGAGGCCTGGCCTTGGGAACTTAAAAGTCAATCTGCTGTAGCCTCTTACTGCTTTGCATTAACCACGTAGTCGGCTAAACCCTTGTTCGGTGGTCTTACAGATATATTCACGCCACACTTTCTACTCATGTATTCTACTGCAGCATTTCTCAGCGTTTGTCCCCACTGTACCACTTTGCATGGTCCACTTATTTGGAAGTACCACTGGAAGTAACAGGCAATGCTGTCTTTGCAATTACTTCCAGATTGGGAGTAATCTCCCAATCTGACACAATGTGATGAACACGGGTAACAGGCTCAGGGCACATGGGAGGGCTTTTTTGAGTGTACAAAAAGCGCACCCTGGAGCTCTGCCCTCCAAGTCAAGCCTTCTCTTGTTGTAGCTGCTTGTTGTGCTGCCTTGCTGATTTCATTGCCAGGTGGAGGGGTCTGGGGGACCCATGCATACCACCCATCATCAACTCAAGTACTACCGGTGGTATGAGTACCACTGGTTGAGAAACACTGCTCTACTGTCAGTTCCATGGAAGAGTAGATGGCTATATATATATAGGCTAATCTGATACAGGTAGAGGATACAGGATTAATAATAGCAATGTTTTGAATTGAACAAAATTTGCTAGGCCTGCAATGTTGGCTCCACCCACAAACTCACGTTCACACAAACCGTCAGTAGGCAAAGAGTTTCTTTTATCCCCTCTTTCCAAAATGAGTGGTATTCCCATTTTCTTGCCCTGTGGCGCATTCATGGGAATGAACACTGAAAGGTTCATGAGGTGTGTAAGAAGAGAACTGTGGCAAAGAGACGGTTGAATCTGTTTCTCCGTGTTTGTGTCCATGGCTGAGTGCTTCAGCCTGGCAATAAGCACAACAGAGAGATCCATACTCTATAATGCCAGAACTGTTTTTGGCATTAGAGACATCAGAAAGGTCAGTAGTCGTTAGGATTCTAGAAGTAAACAGATGGTTCCTGTTTCTGGTTCCTGAGAACCCATGGCCAGTGCCAATGCCAGGTTGCTGGGGATTCTCCCCCAGCAACCAATTCCAACCATTGATTGCTAGGGCCCACCATGGGGCCTCCAGAACAACCTCCATTTGCCCTCTAATAGAACATTGAGTGCTGCCGCCGCCACTGATACTGAAGATTTGGGTTGGCTTAGTCAGTGGAACTTCTGAAAGCCTAGGCCCTCAGGCAGTGCCCAATCTGACTGATCTCCAACACTTTCCTTGCCCATAGCAGGAATCTTGCTTGATAAAAGGATAGACTGTACAAGCCCCTTCCCTTTGCCTTAAGACTCTCTCTTATGAACATCTTTGCTTAGTGGCAATACCACAGCCCATGAAGTTAAATCAAGACATGGCTATTACTAATTGTAACTCCATTTGTGGGCCAAATTAGGACATGGGACTAAAGGAATACTGGTAGAGGCTGCCCCAGAATTTCCCTTTTTCCCCATTCCCCAGAGAATTTGCCAATGTTTGGTGCCCAAGTAGGTTTTAATACGTGTTATACTAACTGTACATCATCACTTTTCAATTTTACAGATATTTTTTACAAAGGATTTTACAAAGATCCTACCACAATGAAAGAAAGCAAAAGAAATCTAACCCGGGAAGTGAACAAAACAAATCCACACAATCCTCTTCACAATGTTCAGTGGAAACTGACTGACTGCCTTTAGGTGTGGAAAAATGTTCCCTTTGGCCCACATTTCTTCAGCCTAGAGTCATTCTGATGCACCATGTAAATCTAGCAGGCATAAAACGCCATCTACATAACACTGTTTACAGGTATCCACCTAAAAGTTAGTATTTTTTTCCAAGTGCCAATGGCTATTCAGTATTAATTTGCTATCTCAATGCATGTTTTAATGCAGTGGTATACCAACGTTTTAGACCAGGACCCACTTTTTAGAATGGCACGTGTCAGGACCCACCGGAAGCCATGTCATTAACCTGGAAGTGATGTTGTGGCCGGAAATGACATCATCAAGCAGGAAATGCTGTCACTGAAACGTAATAAAATGATACTCCTGGAATGTCAACTAGCATTCCTGGACTGCAGCAAATGTGCAACCATGAAACATCCCTGACAGAAAGCAAGATTACGACAAAATATTATATAAAAATACTGAACTAAAAACAAAATTGAAAAAAAAAATCCTCATTTGAAAATGTTGACATTCTCAAAAGGAATACAACAAGAGTAAGGTCTACAGTTTACAAGATGGCTGCTCCCAGCTTTCTGCAACCTACCTGACATTAGGTCACGACTCACCGATTGGGTCCCGACTCACAGTTTGAAAAACACTGCTTTAATGCATTGTCAGATTCCCTGAAAGTTGTTGCCAATTGTTCAGTGTATAACATCGTAAATGGTCAATAAGCAGCCTCAGAGGCTGGCTTTGTTGGGCAGCTGTGAAGGACCCATTGCGGATCCCCAAGATGGCAGCCTTAGTGGAGCAACTCTCTCAGGCCTCACCTTAGCCTTAGGTGGTGGAACAACTCTCTCAGGCCCCACCTAGATTGGAGGGGAGCATGAAGGGCAGTTTTCAAGGGCCCCTGAAACTTGGAGCTGGCCTGTCAACAAGTCTAGTTCCTTTGCAATATTTTGTGGGGTTTCACTGCTGTGAAAGTGAGAATGTGAGTCGCCAGTGACTAAATCAACATATTTGCATTTTCTGAATATTCCTACCTGATGCCTCCTCATTAAGTGGTTGCATCACTCCTTCCCACACCTGTTACCATGGTGATGACTGCGTGCTTTAGTATTATCTCTGAATCTCCTAATGTCCTGGTATACTGGAAAATGACTGCTTTGGCAAGATGACAAAGGAATGCATTATGAACCCAGCACTGTTTGGCAAGGAGCCCATGTATCCTCCAAAATTAATTTCCCTGTTCATTAAGCCATGCTAATATGGAAAAAATAAGTCATAAGAAATTGCTGTGTCTTAGAGATCAGGTGGATATGTCACCATGGAAACACATCCAGGGGGTTGATAGTAGGAATATTTTGTAGCTACATGCACCAAAATGCTAAAGGTGACATGAATAAAAACAGTAAACATCAGATTGAAATACAGTGGACCCTCAGTATCCATAGAGGTTCCATTCCTGGGATCTCCATGGATGCCAAATTCTGTGGGTATTCAAACCCATGGAATTTGGGGCCCACCCCCAACTCTCTGAAGAGAATGGCTTTTTTGGCAAAAAAAAAAGTCACTTTTGCCAACATGGAATGACGGTTGGGTTTTTTTTTTGCCGAAAATGCCATTCTGAGGGCACAATTCTAAATTAGGTCGGCACAGTTAGGCCAGTAAAGTTTGGCCCACACAAGGGACACCATAAAGCGTGTTTGGACCACTGTTGGAGTCAGGGAGGATGGCACATATGTGTGTGCTGGCCTCTCTGACTTTGAGAGTGGTCCAAACGCGCTTTGTGGTGGCCCTTGCGCCAACCAAACTTTGCTGGCTTAACTGTGCTGGCCTAACTTCAGGTTAGGATTGCACCCTGAGTCCCACAGAGGCTGTAGGTGGTCACACACAGTTTCTGCAGTTCTCAGAAGACCCTCCAGATCCTACCGAAGCTTAGCTCTGGTTGGGTTCGAAGTATCCCAATATGCTGGGATTCCGCTTCTCACTAAATATTGGCTCAATAAACTAATATGCAAGAATGCAAATATATATATATATATATATATATATATATATATA
>JAJKFI010000076.1:1307531-1319174 GCA_029204185.1 Lerista edwardsae
TATATGGTTTTTTTTAAGGTAATCCATTGCTTTTAACATGAAGTGGACACTGATCATATTCATTCATTTGAAAAACTTGTATCCTATCTTGTCCATGCTGAAGCAAATGCCCCAGAAGACTTACAAAGGTTCAAAATTCTGTTCTATGTACTTTGATGTACAAACCTGCCTGCAATTATTACATAAGTAATCCATAGCTATAAGATAATTGCAACCCTTAGTCATAAAATAAAATGTTAAAACATAAAAATAAAAAGGAAGATGCCGAATGGGTAAGGCTGTCCTCTAGCAGTAAAGATACCCTGCTGTGTCTGTTTATTGTTCTTTGGAAAGTCTAATGAGAACATCTAATAAGACTTTCCAAAGTCTTTGGAAAGATTGTTCTTTGGAAAGTAATTCCCAAACTATGTGACAGGGCACAGTACTGTGGTCCACAAGAACTGCCAATACAGTATTTATAAAAGATGGCTTGAATGTAACCTCCCAAAGTGGAAGCGGCTAGCTGTGTTTCTGCATGATTTTCAGGTCTGGCTGTCTAAAGGACCCTGTACTGGGAGCAATAATTTTGTCATATCTCTGTGTCAACTGGGCTGGAACAAGTCATTCACTCCTGATGCTAAGACAGTGGAGATATATTTGAAATTGTGGGTCTGCGGGCATAGTCTGAAGGCACATGGTATAGCCATCTGGTTGAAGTTGAGCAGGCCCAGGTCTGGTCAGTGCCTGGCTGGAAAACCATGGGAAAGTGGGATAAAGGTAGGGTTACCATATACAAACTGGGACAGAATGCCTATACCTTTAACCATTGTATACATGAAGGAATTTGAGCAAGTGCAGCTCATCATGGAAGGGTTTCAAAAGCAGCCCAAATTCCCTCTTCTATACAGTGGTTAAAGGTATAGGCACTCTGCCCCAATTTGTATCTGGTAACCATAGATAAAGGCGTGCTCCTGACCCCAATTATGAACAAAAGAGTCTGTGTCTTTCCTAATAATTACTTTGATCTCTCCTTATGCCTAGACTCCAGTTTCAGGCAAAGCTGATCAGAGCAAAAACAGAGAAAGCCAAAGTGGTAGATTTCACCCAGAAGATCAGCCCATACAAGGATATTCTACTATCTCACCTGACTACACATAAAGCCCAATTATAGTGTGCCTCTCTACATATCCTCCCATTCACACTTCCACATTGATCCTTATGCCTGAAATGGCCTTGTCTACACGGTCCCACTCCCATCTCACATCCTACTGCAAGCTTTTCCAAAGCTTGCTTGCTCTTTGCTTCAGAAGCCAAGCCCTGATGGATCAGGCTGAGGGACCAGCTAGCCTAGCATTGTGTTTCCTGTTGCCAACTGACAAACAAAGCATGACAACTCTGCCCTCCCCCTGATGCTTGTCCCCCCAGCAACTGATGTTCATACTGATATACTGCCTCTGAACATGGAAGTTCCTTCTTAGTAGTTGTTGTTTTGATAGACCTTTCCTCCTGAATGAATTTATCTAACCCCCTTTCCAGCCAAATAAGACAGTAGCCATCATAACACCTTATGTGAGGCATTTCTTATATGTTTGTTGTGCAAAGAAGTGTTGTCTTTTGTCCTGAATTTAATGTCAATCAATTTATTGGGTGGCCCTGATTTCTAGTGTATCAGGAGAGGGAGAGTCATTTCTCACCAGAAATCTTCCTTCAAACCATGAATAATGATGAACTTACATCATGTTCCTCCCCCTCTTTCCTTCTTCTTCCATATCCCTTTCACTTCGCCTGACCTCTCTCCCCATCCATTTTCCTATGGTATATTGTAAAGGGGCTGTCTCAGTTCTGTGCACTGTACAACACCCCACCAGGCACACTGTTGATGCTATTTAAGCATTGAAAAGTAGCTTGATCTATTGCTGCAAGAAGAGACCAGGATGCTGTGTGGTCCTAATTCCAACTCTGAATGTTGACTTGACTACTGTCATACCTTATATGGTGCCTGTCCATGAATGCAGTTCAGTAACTTCACATAGCTCAGAAAGTGATTGTATGGTTGTAATCCAGGACACATTATACCAGTTTTTAAAAGAGCTCAGCTGGTTAGCAATTAATTTCTGGTTTTTTTAAAGGTTCTGATGCTAACTTTAAACTTTATATGACCAGGTTTTGAGATACCTAGGGTTCATCTCTCATGTTAGTACTTCCCATCCTAGGATTTTATACTAGGAGATAAGTGCTTGTTGGGGCAGTACAATTTTAAAAAAGGGAAGGGTGTTGGGGTGGTGGTGGCCATTGGGTCGTGGAATTCCTTCCTGAGAGATGCCACATCTTACACTATTGATTCATTTAGAAGAGGCCAATTTATTTTACCAAATTTTGTGCCTTTGGCCTGCTATGGCAATGTTGCCAACTGCTTTGAGGTATTTATACCTTTTTTAATGCTAATTTTGGTTACCAGGGTTTAATGTCAATGTTTTATTGACTGGAAGCATGGGTTTTTTCAATTGTCTCATGTTGCCAATGTGTGTTGTTTCAGTTATTGAAGGGCAAGAGGGAAATAAAATATACATGCAATGACGTAGGATGCTAGGACTCTTGGGTTCAGAAGGAGGAGCACGAGGTCTTCTGGGTTAACCTTGTGGGTCCGCTTGGGAGGCAAGCTTCCTGGTTTCCTATTCCCAGCCCTTCTTCTGACATAGCTATGGTATTAAATGAAGAAAGGAAATTGGATTTTTTTCTGTGTACAGGTAGGGAGAGCAAAGGGGGATTTGCAATTAGCCCACCCGGCTAATTACTAACCCGGGGAACTGTTAGTCAAATTAGCTGATCTCTGAGGTTTCCCACAGTCCACACGGGAGAGCCCGGAGGGGAGTATCGCTTCTGCTTTTCAGTGTGCTCCATGATGTGACACTGAATGGGACAACTTGCTGGAGTTGGCTGATCCTTACATCATTGCCATGGTACCACCCCCACCTGTCTGCTCAGAGGGAAAATCCCCATTATTTGCCTTAGTCACCTGTGGCTGTAACAACATAAATACTGGAAGTTCGGTTCCTCCTACATCATCCTAGCTTTGATCTGTGTGCCAGAATGATGAAGAACAATCAGAGGAACCACTGGGAATGCTGCCTCCTTGGCCTCCTGCTGTTATTTACTGCTTCTGGAGGGATACCTTTGCCTAAAGAAGACAGCAATGCCTGGCAGCACTGTAAAGACGCTTCACAAAAGATTGTCCAGAAATTATGGGACTCGGGTGTCAAGCGCTTTATTATGGTGAGTTAAAATTGAACTTGTCATCTTCATTGGACAGCATGGTCCAAAGTCTCAAATAGGAGCATGTGTTACAAATGATGATGGTGATTAATTATATAATACAATTTATATACTGCTTCTCCATCAATAAAAATTCACAAAGCAGCTTACATAGGTAAGTAAGTAAAGAACTAAAGGTCTATAGGAGAGCCCCAAGGTTCTGGATTCCTAGTTCAACTGGCAGGTGAGACGGACTCAGTTGCCATAGTGATTCAGCATTTCCCAGAGCAAAGCAAGCTAGGAGATGTCCATGGCAAGAGAAAAGGAATGAAGGATACATCCAGGGAGGTTGTTTGGTAAACTGGATGTTGGTTGAGGAAAAGATTTTATTCTCCAAGTGTTGGTACAAGAGAACAGAGTTAGGGAGTCTGAGAATGGAAGGAACTAGGAGGAAGCAGGTGTATAAGCTATGAGTGGACTTGGGGGCCAGAGATCTTTTGATAAGAGGTCAGCAATGGTGATAGAGATGGGTATTAATGCCACATATGTAGTCCATGTTCCTTAGTCTAGAACCTGTACTTTGTCTTGACTCACAACTCACACTCACGAATTTAATTTAGAGTCTCCAAATCACC
The DNA here is from genome assembly GCA_029204185.1 of Lerista edwardsae. Classification (NCBI taxonomy): domain Eukaryota; kingdom Metazoa; phylum Chordata; class Lepidosauria; order Squamata; family Scincidae; genus Lerista; species Lerista edwardsae. The sequence continues at coordinate 1,311,398 of JAJKFI010000076.1, forward strand.
CTCAGCATGCATGAAGAAGCGAGACATAAAACAATCATTAATAAGGAATATTTTTCTATAAAGCCTTTCCATCATTTTCTCATATAAAAGAAAATTTTCCCATATAAAAGAATCCCTCCAAACTATTGACCATTTTGCCACAGACAGCTAGATTCCTCTTGCAACCAAGAATAAAACCATGTGATGTGATGCAATTGCTGATTTTTCATTTAATATTCTAGTATTGCGGCATCATTAGCCCTTGATTCATATGACTGGAAAAAAAATCCCCTCCCTGGTCCCTGCTATAGCATAGCTAAAGGACATTAAAAGGAGGGAATCCAGCTGGTATCCTTTGCTACTAAAGCATTTGTGTTTATTGTGTGATTTATCTTAATGAAGGAATTGTGGAATGCTTAACTGGTTATTATTATTGGTGCTTATTCCTTGATTGGTGATGAATACATGGTTTGCACTCACTCATACTCTGGTCTGAAGGCTCTAGTCTACACTCTTTGGATTGGTCAGGTTCTGAGCGCAATCCTAAACTGTGCTGGAACAGGCTGGCCGGCAGCCCTGCATTGTATCCAGCACATCTTGGGAGCACTCTGGAGACTCCACGGGGCAAGGGCATGTTTGTTGGTAGGTGCCAGCCACCCCTATGTGGTACCCGGATGATCTGCGCCTGCTGTATAGCAGGCGCAGATCTGAGTTCCCTGCACTGCCCGGGGGTTTGGATGCAACCAAAAGGTCACATCCAGGCTCCACCCCACTCCCACATGATTTTCCACTACACAAAATTCCATAAAAGAAGCAACACTGAGCAGGCTAGCTAGACCCAAGTATCTCATAATCTCAGATACTGCACTGCAAGGTGCAGAAGGGGCTGCAGAAATTGACAGAAGACATGCAATCCTTCATTATTTGGACTCATATTTGAATGAGAGGTGCTAGTGAATGAACAACAGAGCTGGGGCAGAACTGTGGGAAAAGAGGAGGTATGTGGGGCAGGAGATGATGGTGTTTAGCAGGAAGTTGGATTTCAAAGCATGTTCGCAACGTTTCCTTGTACTTAGCGTCTATTTTCTTTCATACCCCCAAGGAGACATCATGGTCCTTTTCATTTCCCCCGCGGATTGAATGCAATGACAGCTGTGATCCAGATTCTCTGAACAGAGATAAAAAGGTCAGTGTTTTCAGCCAAAAAGGAGTAGCAGCATTGGTCTGTTTGAACAAAAATCCACAAAGTAAAAGCATGCCTAGATACTAGTGCCCTCTCTATGCAGTTGATCTCTAGCTTGGCTAACATTTGTAAGGCAGTAGTTATCCTTCTGAAGGCACAATCCTAACCTGGAGTGTTGCAAACATGCCACAAAGTGCTTTTGTACCATTCTCCGAGTCAGGGAGGTTGGCACACAGGCATGCGCCATCTTCCCCGATTCTGAGAGTAGTCCAAACACACTTTATGGTGCCTTTGCGACACTCCTGGATTGGCGCAAGAGACCTGTGCTTGCCTAACTCCAGGTTAGGATTGCTCCCTAAGTCTGTGAAAGTTAATAGACCACCTGCCTTAAGCATTGTACCAGATTTTAATGGTTTTGCAAACATATTCAGAGAGATACTGGGCTTTCCTGGATGGAAGTTTACCTGGTGTTCGTCAATGAGAAGACAGACACGTGTCCTTGAAAGTCAGCTTATCTGCTACTATTGGTAAACCCATGCAATGTGCAAACATTGGGCAAAACTGTGTATCTTTTCAAACCCACTCATTCTAAAGGGGCAAAGACCTGTCCAGGGCCCTGTTAAAACCATAGAGCAGTGGTGTCAAACTTGGTTCATGCAGTGGTCCGAATAGCATTCATAATGCCTTCTGAGGGCTGGAAGTGATGTCATAAAACAGGAAGTGCTGTCATTAAGCAGGTCATTATCAGAAATAAGCACTTTTTTCTCACAAACTCATTAACTGCAAATGGCAGAAGAGAAAATATGCAAATCTTGATATTTTCAAGATATGGAAGAGCCCAATTATCACAACGGCTGCCCTTTCAAGCAGTGACATCTCAGCACAGCTCAGCAGCAGAGACCACCTGATGACGGTGCTGAGAGAGCCCAAGGGCCAGAGTAAGAGCTTCCCGGGAGGGGGGGACATCTGACCCCAGGCCTGATATTTCACACCCCTGCCATAAAGAAAGGGGCAGAATCCACAGCGTAGTGATACTGAACAAGCTTTGCATGAAAAAACTTCCAGTTTTTGATCAGCAGTTAGCAGGGCTGAGTCTCTGGAGAGCTCCCGCAAAGCACACAATGCTGGGCTAGATGGGCCAATATTAAGGCAGCGTCAAATGAAAATATTAGAGTGATGTTTCAATTGGCTCAAGGCAGAACATCCAAGTTCCTTTTGGACACTATGTTTCTCTCCCAGGGTGGAAATGGCCGCTGCTCATAGAAAATAGTGGCAAAATCCAGAATGTTAGCATAGCAGTGCCTCCACCCAGGAACGAATGGTAGCAGCAAAGAAAGAATAGCCTTATTTTGTGTGGAAAATATGCGTTTTGGGGGAGGGGGATTCCTAGCTTTCAAATATTTAAAAAAATGTTCTGCCAAAGGCAGTACTAATATTTATTTCAATATCAAACATGACATTTACTGGTATGTTTTGAATTATGCCCTTTTTACTTAACTTTCAGTTATATACTACTGTTCAAATAAAAAAAAGTTTCCAAGATGGTTGATTTATAAAACACAAAATAATCACAGAGGAGGGGGGCCCCTGAGACTTGTAACTGACTTGTAACTTGTAGCCCTGAATTGGTAACCACCTGTTAATATTTCAGTTCAGAGGTGGTTTGGGGTGCTGAGGCTGGATTGGATTTCTAGCCCAAAATCTCTCATACAAAACACTTCACACTTTGCAGGTCAATCTACTAAATTGCTCCCTCAAACAATCTCCCAGCCTGAATCCAGTGCCCCCCTGGGCTTCAGCGCTGTGCATTTTTCAACTAAAACCAAACACCACAATTTTCACACTACAAAATAAGAGTAGAGTTAGAGCTCTTTTCATCACCATTTTCTCCAGGACAAGAGTTTCAACTGAGATTCAGCCAGCTCCAGAAATTTGTTTTGAATGCTAAGATTCAGTCCTGGAACATATAATGAAAGATGAAAATGCTTCTGAACATGTGCAAAGTACTTTCTCATCCTCAATATATCCACAGCCAGGCCTCATAATCAAGAGATAGAGGGGCAAGAGCTTCCAGGCCAGAGTATCTGATGTTTTGGGCAGGCTCAAGTGGTCTGTTTGCTTGTTAAGCTATTACAGTCTTTACATGAGGCTCCCAGTGGTTTCTTATCTTTATTCAACAATGCTGCAGCCTCAGACACACTCAGACCATTCACTGGGACTCCAGCCTGGCAGCTTTAAAACTAACCACAGGCTCCTGTTTTCTCTTTCCTAGCCCTGCCTGCAGAAGATTGGTCAGAGACTTCAACAGTATCATGATCTTCTGTCATTGCTTTCTGAATCTGAATCGAAGCCCATCATCACTGATCTCCAATTGGCTGTCGGTGACCTACTGAAGCACTTTCAAAAGGTAAGCATATTTAAAAGGTTTTTATGATTTAAAAGGTTTTAATTTTATGATTTATGTGATTTTTTTTAATTTTATGGTTTATATGTTTCCCATCTTGTGCTTACTTGATGACAAAAGATAGGGCAAACATCATTAAAATTGAACTAAGAAAGAATACAGGCACATGAAAATTGGGTTTTATAAATCACCCTTTCCAACCTAACAACTGACTTGACCACTTCTTGCTCAGATGCCTTGCTCACTTCAGAATGCTTTTGAGTCTCTCCCCTGCTATTGTAGGGAATGCATAAAAACAAAAATGAAATTTTAAAAGCACTTCCATCCAGTTTTAAAATTGATTGTAATATTAATTCATCTTCTTGCATGGACATCAACTGCCTTTCATCTTCCTGTTTTTTTGTATTATTTGAGATATCGTCCATCAAAAATGCACTTTTAGTTCTCCACCCACCAGTTGTTCTAAAGAATTATATAATACTTTTGGAAATGGGTTTACCCCACATTGTAACCTCTACTCTACGTGGGATATGACAGGAACCTTACCAATGTCAGCAATGCCAATGTCCTTCACTATCCCCCAGCCATCCGCCCCTTTTCCAGTTGGGTCCATGGCAGGAAAGCAAAGGAGGCTAACCCTCTGCCATAGTCTTGATTCAGAAGGGTCCATATAAACTCTAAGGAAAAAAACCCCAATAGTTCCAATGAGAGCTTATGTTATGGCCCCTAGGAAACAGCAGCTACAGAGGGCAACACATTTTCCAAAAGGCTGTTGGGAACTGTAGTCTTGAGAGAATGCTGGCAAATTTGCTTAATACAGGCATGCCCACTGATTCGGTATCCATGGTTTCAGTTATCCACAGATACCATGGATGCTGGGACGCCTATTAAAAAGATAGGAAAACATTAAACAAATCTCTTTTTTTAACCTTGTTGCAGCAGAACCACTGATGTTCCCCTATCTTTAAAAAGGCATCCCCAATATCCATGGTTTCAGGTATCCACGGGGTGTCAGGAACGGAAACCCAACTGATACCGGGGTGTGCCTGTATTATTGAAAATGTATACTGTATGGTATACAACATGCAGCACAAAAGCAAATGTAGATTGTGCCATCGTGTAAGTGAAATAGTCTCCATGCCAAATTGTCAATAGCTAGTATTGGCTTGTTTCCTCTGTGCTAGGCAATTGCCATTTTTACGTTGGGACATTTAAAAAAAAATTAGGAACAACTTTCCCAGAGTAAAGAATACAAAATAACTTGGGCTGTTCCACTTTCTTCATCTAGGAACTCTTGCACTTCACAGGATCTTGTGTTGCTAGAGATCTAGAAATCTGGGTGGGGAGACCTAATGTGCAACTCTGTGGTTCTCTCTTTTTCACAGAAGGAAGAAGGAAGAAGCCCAAGGAGCCACCCTCACATTGCCCCCTGGCAGTTTGAACTGCTTCGAAATGAGACCTTGTGGCGCCTTCAGTCCTTCTCAGTCGTGGTGGCAAGAGTCTTTGCCCATTGTGCAGCCATGAAGGCAAATCACAAGGGCTGAAGGAGACAGTGAGGGGCAGAATGGGGCCTTGCTGGATATCTGTGTGTCTATTTATTTTATCTAATTTGTTTATTTAACATATGCCTCTATTTATTTATTTAATTTATTTATTTATTTATTTAAAGTATGTGGCACCTTCCCTGCCCCCTGGGCACTAATTTCCCAGTTGTTCAAAACTGGGTGTGGGAGCTGTCTGCCAACATTTAAATATGAACAAGGGAACAGGTTTGTTTTAGAACCTCACCCCTTCACCTATTTTATAAGCCAACTGCATGTCCCTTTTTTTGAGGGATGATTTTTTCCTATGTATTTTGTATTTCTAGGTATGTATTTTGTACAATTTCTTTCAATAAATCTCTGTTTTTTAAACCTGGAAATGGGCTGTTGTCTATGTGATGGAGGGAGGAAAGCTTTTTGGTGAATGCCGAACTTTGATCAGCAAGGGCTGGAGCTACGTGCAGGATGCCTGGGTCTGGAAAACCCAGTTCTCTGATGCTGTTATTTAAATGTGTGCTCTGAACTGAGATGACACATTTGGCCCATGCTACTGTTGCCGAAAATAGGCAAAGTATGGTTTCCATGGTGGGGATTGCATTTAAAAAGGCAAACAACTAGACAAGAGAGAGTATTAGGATCGTGTTTATTTACACCTGTGCAGGCGGACGAATCCTCCTGAAAAGTCATGGAGAAAAGCAAAAAAATATACAATACAAGCACTTTTATACTCCCCCCTCCTTTCCCCCCAAGTTCCTGCTTGGTTGGAAATTATGTCATTGGGGCTGGGGCATGAGATGCTCTGAGCTAACTGGGCCATGAGAATGCCGTGACAATTTCGATAAGGGAGGAGTTTCTGCTAGCTTGAACCGGCACCTTATCTATTGTGCAGGGCCAGCAGCCCTGAATTGTGAACGTCAGCAACATTGAATTGAGAACGTTACAATCTTTAAACAAAAGACCCAAGATGGCTGCACTTTGGTAAGTTGGCAACACTACAATACTATCAATGTAAAATCATCTCCCATTGCAATACCTGATGAAGGTATGGTACAGTTGAAATTAATAATATTAGTAAAGGTAAATGTTTCCCCACGACCGAATGGTCTAGTCGTGACCAACTGTAGGGGGCGGTGCTCATCTCCGTTTCAAAGCCTGTAGAGCCCGCGTTTTGTCTGAGGACAAGCTTCTGTGGTCATGCGGCCGGCATGACTATATGCCATAGCGCATGGAACGCCGTTCCCTTCCCACCGAAGTGGTCCCTATTTATCTACTTGCATTTAGGTGCTTTCGAACTGCTCGGTTGGCAGGAGCTGGGACAAGCAACGGGAGCTCACTCCGCTGCAAGTCTTGAACTCCCAACCTTCCGGTCAGAAAGCCCAGCAGCAGCGGCTTAACCCACTGTGCCACCATGGCCCCCATATTATGTCAATAATATTGACATAGGTCTCATGCAGGGGTGTCCAACCTTTCTACTTTTGGGCTCTAGGACCTTTAACAACTGTGCAGAAGAGGAAATTTCAGCAGGTGCAGCTTGTCATCTCACAGAAGTTCTTCCCAATCTTGTTACACAGAATCCCTTTTAAATGAGAGTGCCAAAAATTGGCCCAACCAGATATTGGCCACATGGTTTTAAGCTCATGATATTTTCCACAGCCTTGAAATCAAAAACCCCCCAAAAGTTTTCATATATTAAATGCCAGCTCTGATGCTCATACAGCAACTGCACAGAATTTGTTGCTGCCATAAGAAATAAAAGTCAAGGATGAGGTCAAAGCTTAAACCAGTAGTTTACTGTAGACAAAACATAGAAAATAACTTGGTTAATTTATCACTCGTGGGGCACAATTTTAACCAACTTTCCAGCACTGACATAGCTGTGCCAAGGGAATGTTTTTTTTTCCTTACCTTGCTCTTACACCAGTGCTGGAAAGTTGGTTAGGATTGTGCCCTTGGTTTGAGTACTTGAAAAGAACTCAGTGCTGAAAGAACTCAGCAAAGCATGTCCAGCTCTCTGAAAGTTCAGTTAAGATCAGTTTTAACTGGCACTGTTGCTTGACAGGTGGTAACTGCTGCATCATGGAACACTCCTGCCCACAGAATGCTGCATCATTATCTGCAGCTTCTGCAGCCAACGTGGCCCGTATTTCTCACTTTCAAGTAAGCAGCTCCCATCCCATGTGAAATGAAAAGATGTAACTAGTGCCACAGCAAAGGTTGTGTTAATTAAAATGGCTGCTATTTGTGCAGCCCACATCACACTAACCTTCTTCTGTGCAGTTGTATATTTGTAATAGCGATTCATGGTAATAGAATTTAGCAGATGTGAATTAGCCCTCATGCTGTATGTTGCCTCTAAGGAAAATGCTTCTGCTTCATGGAACATCAAAGGTCAGACTGAAATCAGCAAGTCTGGAGGCTGAATTAAGACAGCAGACTTCCCTTTCGTACTCTGGTACATCCTAGGTGGTAGGCCACAATGAATCCTTTAAAACAGTGGGATTTCTCACAATATATTAATAAACGCAAACTTTAAAGTGTGAATACCCAGCGATGTATTTAAGTTCTTTATTCTAAGTCCTATCTCAAGTTTTTGAAAGATATTTTCTAGTCAAGTTCCCTCTCAAATCTGGGAGTCAACTTTAATAGAAAAAAGGGAGGTGGTGGTTGGTG
>JAJKFI010000076.1:1328724-1358310 GCA_029204185.1 Lerista edwardsae
CCACATTCAGCTCTGGGAACTCATCAGGGGGTATAAACACCTCTGGAGGCAACCGCTGCTGCTCCTCACCTGGTGGTGGAAGAAAGGGGTCTGAAAGAACAAGAGTGGAAGGGCACATCAGCTGTGAATTGGGGGGGGAGAAGTGATAGACACGGGGCGGGGGAACAAAAGCATTGCATCTGTAGCCCTCGGAGATAATTCTGTGTCCCATACTGGGCTGCCACTACTTCCGAGGCCAATCAGATGTCACCCTCAGAGAACCCTGGCCACCACATACCTTGCTTCTCAGACATAAGGCCTTTAAGTAAATGCAACAGCTCTGCATCTCCAGGGACTTTACCATTGGGCAACAGCTCGTCTGCCCCAAGGTATAAGTCAGGGGTCAACGGCACAGGTTCCGCAGGGAGTTCACTGTTGGACAATGGCACAGCTTCCGCAGAGAGTTGTTCAGCAGGCAACAGTGCAGCATCCACAGGGACTGCACCATCAGGCAACGGCATATGCTCTACAGAGTCTAAGCCATTCTTCTCCAGAGCTTGAGATTCTCCTGGCTGTCTAAATGGACACAAGCATGAGGAAAGAAAAGGTGTGTCTCAGGTCCAACCCCTGGCCCTGCATTAACAATTAATAGGCACGAATTGAAGCCATGGACTGAACAATATGGCTGACTCAGATCATCGCCGCGAAGGAAAATTACATTAAAATCTCTTCATGACACAAGTAGTTGTCAATATGAGAGTAATTTTTTTTTTACTTCTAGACTATTAAGAGTATTTTTTTTAACTTCTACACTCACCCCCCCAAAGGAAAAAAACCAAATTCTGTTAATGTTCAGTACTCACTGAACGGTCGTTTTATTGAGCCGATGTAATGTGAATACATGAATCTTTCCGTGGAAATTAAATCCCATTTTTCGTACAGCAATTCGCACACCCGTATGCAGAACACGCAGGCATGCTTAAAGACGTTGAAATTAACTTTTACACGCGTGCAGGGAGATTTTTATTCGAGAATTCGCGGCAATCCTCGTGAGTCAGCCATATTGTTACGTCCGCCCATGGCTTCAAGAATGTGACGTCATGGCTTCTCCAGTGTATAATAACTCCATGCTCAGGTCTACCAAAATTCTCCACCAATGGGGATGCCATTTATTTAAACATCTGAATACGTTATATAACTAGGAGACAGCCATGGGGAAAGGACACAATATGATTCTTAAGAATAAGTAGTCCTGCTCTAAAGAGCCAGCTCATCCAACTGAGCTATGGGACCATGTAGCCCAGTCCTTTGGTGATGGCATGTGAGCACAACAAAAGACATACTATATTGTACAATATGTATTTACAGGCATACCCCTATATCCACTGATTCAGTATCCACAGTTTCAGTTATCCACAGATATTGTGGATACTGGCATGGCTATTAAAAAATGGGAACATTAAACAAATCATTTTTTACTTTGTTGCAGCAAAACCACTGATGTTCCCCTAACTTTCAAAAGGCATCCCCAGTATCCACGGTTTCAGGTATCCACACTGGGGCCCGGAACAGAACTCCAGCGGATACGGGGGCATGCCTGCATTTTGCTGCAGAACCTGGTGGAATTGATACATTTCATCCTAGCAAAGTGTGAACACAATTACAAGTCTGGGAATTAATTCCCATTGTGGGAATTAATTAGATCCCACAATAGGAAGTCTGTGCAGGAAACCTTTGTGCCTGGGGGATGAATCAGGTAGCCCCAAATGCTTCTCTCAAAGGCTAAGGCACAGAACCAGGGCCAGCAGGAAAGGGAACAGAATTTGACATGACAATTCAGGCCAGCGTCACCAAAAGAGAGTGTTTGGGAAAGAATCATAGCAACTATGTTCTCAATGGTAGAGAAGGCATTCCTCACCTAGCAGAGACTCTAATCAAGCGGCGATTCAGGTATTTCTTGTGTTCCATCAGGTCTCCTAGAAGGGAGACAGAACCTGTGTGTGAGTTGGGGGGGGGGGGTAAAACGCAGCTGCAACAGCCCTCATAACCAACCAGCACAGGCAAAGGCCACACAGGGTTCAACACCCTGAACTTTCTATGCTAAAAGTGTCCAAAGTGTACACTGAGGCTACCCAAGTTCCTTGCTGGAATCTGTGTCTGAGCACAGCTTGCTCAATGCCAAGGGCAAGAAGTGAGAGAGCAATGGAGCCCCCCTCTCTCACAAGAGGCAATCCACTGCTTGGCCTCTGTCTGCTTTCTGGGATTTCACCAGGTATCTGTTCATGCTTAAGTTAAGGTAAATACCAGAAGGCACATTTTGGAAACAGCAGTTTGTGCCAGAAATGCCCTAATTGTGTTAATTCTCTCCAAGCTCAAGCACTAAAAAATGGCCAGTTCTGCACATTGAAAGCAGAAGCTAGTTCCATGTGGCAGAAACCACCTGCCCTTTTCACAATGCCACCAAGACACCCCAACCCCTCCTACTGATGGAGTAGTTCCAAACCCCGCCTCTAAGTTTCCATTCTTTGATCTCAATGTAGTAATATTGCAGGGATTTTCAAACTGGGACATCGCAAGGCCTCAGCCTGAAGAGCCCTGCTTCTTTCCCCTTAAGGGGCAGGGGGACAGCAGTGACATGATAGCTATGATTGCATCACTTCTCAGCTCATAATGGGGCTGGGGAGACTTACCACTGCCTGCCCCAGCATCCAGGAGGGCTGGGGAGTGCTGCGGACCCCTCTGTGTTAGAAATGTTTTTTAAAGAATGATTCCGACCCACTTCCAGATTGCAATTGCAAAATTGGAAGTGGGTCACAATAGTTTTTAAATAACATTTCTAACGCACAGAGAGCCCTGCAGAGGGGTATGCAGGGCTCCCCAACCCTCCCAGAAGCTAGGGCAGGCAGTGGTAAGTCATCCCAGCCTCATTATATGACCAGAAGTGACGTGATCATAGCCATTGCATCATGGCCATTCTGCTGCCCCCCACAAGTAGTTACTGAGGTTCCTGAACTCCCAGAGTTTGAGAACCACTGTAATATAGCCCTACACCAAACAGTAAACATAGTACTGTTATAGTAAACAGCTAAAGTGTTTGTGTGGCATACTCATTTATTTATTTTTACACAAAAGGCCAAATCTTTTTAAGAGTTGAGCAAGACTGGTAGCTGAGCTCTGATTCACTGTACGCCTAGCTGTTATTTCAATTGCACAGCTGGGAAGAGGCTAGACCTGCAAACAGCATCTGGAGGGTTCACTATGTACTCCCTTATTGGATTGTATCCGTCCATTTTTGTATCTGCATCTTTCTTGAACAGGTAGCCTCTCTTTTCCCCTTGTGTCACTCTGTAAAGCACCAGGGACACTGATGATGTTATAAACGTATGAGAGACAGTTCTGGAGTTAGACCTAGAAGATTCAGGTTCAAATCCCTGCTCAGCCATGCAGCTTCCCGGATGACCTTAGGCCAGTCACCATCTCCCTACCTCACAGGGTTGTTGTGAGGATAAAAGGAAGGAGTGCAGCACATCCTTCCTTGGAAGGAAGGAGTCCATTCCTTGGACTGCAAGGAATAAGAGAGGGGAGAAAGTCAAGTGGACCTGGGAGGCAGCAATACCTTCTCGGCGTTCACTGTAGAAAGGACCAAAAGCTTCATCACGAGGAGTGTCTGGATAGAGGTACTGTAGTGGATTCTCCGATATGTCCTCCGCAGCCACGAACTGGTAGTGGTGGATGATGTCGGGCAGCGCCAAGACCTTTAGCTCATTTTTGGTGTAGGGCTCAACCGAGCGAAACTTGGCAGTGCCTGCAAAGTTTACAAACTGGTAGCCAAGAGCAAAGAACCTTATGGTATCCGATTTACCTGCATGCATCCATTACCTGAGTGAGGTCAGAAAAACCAAGCTGGGCGGAGATAAAATTGGCACATATATAAACACCTCATTTTTGAAAATCCTGGGTCTGGCTCGCACATGCGCTTATAGCATATCGTACATATGCTTGATGACAGGCAACTGAAAATGTGAGCGAAGTCCATTGAAAGACCATGAATTCGAGGCCATGCAAGCCAATGTGTAAATTTCCACCTGGGGTGTTATATCCATGGTGGTTGACTCACATACAAAAGCAATTGCCGGACCCTCGAGTTGTCAAGTACTGCCACACATGTGAGCCTGGCCTTGGTTTAATGGGCTGCAGAAAAATACCCTGTGTTCTCCAAAGCATCAGGAAGTGGGGCAGAGGAGAGGAGATTTTGAACTTACCATCACTGTTGTGCTCCACCCAGGTACAGGTGATGCCACCATTCTGGGTACTTTCACTGAAACGCAGCAGGAAGGTGCCTGTTCTCTTCTTCTTTAGCAAACTCCTCTCACGCTTGCGGCTCACAAATCCCATGATGAGCCTGGGAGGAAGGGGGGGAATATCAGGAAGATCCAACTCAGCTGCCCTTCTTCACTCTCACCCGAAGCGTAACTTATTCCGACTCGCTCACCACAATGGCAGAAATGAAGCCACTGCTCCAGCCTGACTTATCTCCAGGCCAAAAAAAATAGTGCTTCTTCAACATCTAATAGTTGAAGCACACTTTTTTCCTGAATTCAAATTGAAGGCACACTTCACATCCTCAGAGGAGTCCATTTCATGCATTTCTGCACAAGTCACTGTTCTGAGTGTGTTGAATGGACAGGTGACCCTGAAAGTGAGCAAGTCTGCTGCAGGAGTGACTTGATCATTTAACTGCACTTGTAGAGCTGCAGCAAAGTCTCACACACACACACACACACACACACACACACACACACACACAGTTGGCAATCATGGCAAACATTCTCATGGCACACTAAAGGTCAAGCTAGATATTATGGCCTTAAAAGAAAGCTGGGCAAGGGGGAACCTTTAATCTATCCCCTGCTGCAGTCCTAATCCAGATCCTCCCAGCAGCTGACTTCAAAGGGGAGAATGATCTGAACAACAATTAGAGTCTCCCCCCCCCCCGGAAAAAAGCACTCCAGATTTGGATTGGAAGCAAATCAAGGGTAGGTGTAGAGGGTTATAGATCCTCTCTTCCCACCATGATCCCAAACTGGCCTCTGTTTAAAATACAAAACAAAGTAATTGAAATTAGATGCTATGGTCCTCTGGCACTAATCTGGATGTTGCCATAAAAGGGCAGCTGGAATCAATGATTCCTGAAAGACTATTTCATACTGAAGTAGGGGGTAAATCTTCTCCTTCTTAGCACACCTTGACACCTTCCCATTACCTACCCATTGTTCCAAAGTTGCAGCAAGTGCTCCTGAATCAGGCCCAAGATCCCATCAAGCCAGGTCCAGAAGGAGAAACCACAGTCGGTATCCTGAGGAAGCGGCATTGAAGAAACCTCAAGAGATAATACTGCTGGAGTGGGTGTCACGGGCATGCAAGAGTGGGGCCGAGAGTAGGTGCAGGAGCCGGCCCAGCTGCACAGGCAGCGCCAGGTGGAGATGATTCCCCCCGTCCAGGTGTGAATAACGGAAGAGGGGGAAGAACGGGGTGGGGCGGCATGTCTCAGAGAAGGAACCATCGTGTTTCCCCGCTGCCTGAGGGCGGAGGCCGGAAGAACCCCGTCCCGGTGGGGAGATGTCCTGGGATAGCTCGGCCGTGCATGGGGAAGTCCACTGGCCAGCACCCCACCTTGAGACGTATGCGTGGCGAGCGTGTGTCACTGCTCGACGCCTCAGTGGTGAATGGAACCTGGACACTGCCGTCACGACCAGCTGTGAGTGGGCCAGTGGCCCAAGGATCCCTGCGTGCCCTTTTTGCCCAGGACAGCAGTTCTCCTTTGCCCAGGAGGGCTGGCAGGAAAGGGTGGGACCTGCCGGGGCGTGGTGTTGGAACAGAGGTGGGAAGAAGAGGGTCTTTGTTCAGGAATAAAGGATAATTGTAAAGGCATTCCAGTCCCTTGGTCATTGCTGCGTGCCACCCCCCTGCCATGTACGTGGTCGACCCTTTTGCCACCCCCTCCGGATGGGGAGGGGCCGTCGCAGGGGGCCGCTGACATCACAGTGGGCAACAGAGGGAAACATGGAAGGCCTTTTGCTGGACAGTCACTCACCTTTGAGAACATGTCCCACGTTACAGTGCTCTGTGATGTTGAATTGGGTCCTATGATGAAAAGAAAAGGCAGATTGCCCCACATGAATTGCTGTGACAAAGGTGAGTGGGGCTGGCTTTTTCCTTGGGAGAAAAATGGATTCTGAAATGGTTACATGGGATTCCAATGTCCTGGATACCAACCCTCAATTTTGGAATAAAATCACACAGCCATCTTCTGGGAAGACTTAGCATTTATTGGAGGTCCATCACTGGCAGTGGATCACTCTCAAAGGGGGCACCACTGAAGGGCAAGGTTGTCCCTTTGGGTCATATACCTTCAAGCAACAAAGGGAAGGGCAACCTCCAATCTACCTGCTCTGATTATCCCGCTGAAAACAAGGTTGTCACTAAGTGGACAGTGGGGTATTATACAGTTGGTATTTCCTGGGTGGTCTATTGAACCTGCTGAGTTTGAAATCCTTGATAGTGGGCTGTTGCCCTAAGGACAAGGGCCTGGTTTCCTGGATAACCCCCCCCCCCCCACTGCCAGGAACTGGGCAGGAAGTTGAATGGAGAGTGGGGCAACTATATGCATTTCCCTGCTATTTAGCAGGTGCAGATCTGAGGAACCCTATAGGGAGGCTAAAGCGCAAATGTGCCCTTGCCTTGGGGAGGCTCCCGAGCATGCCTAAGGTGTGCTGGATATGATGCAGGCTCACTGCCTTTGCCATTCCAGCCCAACTTAGGATTCTGCTCTAAATCCCAGTACTACACTAGCCCCATAAAAGACTCCCACAGTACCACAGAGTTTCTCTCTCAGCATCTTGAGTTGATCTGCATTTAAGTCTCTCTCTGTAACAGTTGAGAATTGACAGCTTAGCACACTGGACAACTCGGCCCAGGTAGTATCCGGTGGATTGGAGAAAAACAGCTGGTTCTGGAAGGAACAAAAGACAGAGAGAGAGAGGGGCACACAATATCTTTATATACCTAGCTCCATACTAAGGCAGTCTCATTATTCCTCACATTAAGGAATAAGAGGAAAATCTGGGGTTGGGGAAAACCTTGATAAGCAAACCTGGTTAACCAAGTGCTATTTTATGCATTACAACATTCTTGAACATAATGCACTTCCTTATGGGAATTAGAAGGTTACTTGGGGGTGACTATCACAAAGGATGTACAATAGATACTCCATTCACATCCTAATATAGTGCCAAATTGCTGTGAGTTATCTAGTACCCTCCTACCCACCCACCATGCAGAAAGTGTGGCAAGGTGGGGCCTACAGGGGAGTAGGAAGAACCTGTAATAATTGGGAAGGGAAAGCGGCACTCCCTCCATCCCGGCTCCCTGATCAATTACACTGAGGGAACTCCAGGATGAGCCCACTACTCCATCTCCTTACTGGGACATTTGCTCAAAAATCTCCCCTCCAGTGTTGGTGCCAGCAACTGGAGGAAGAAGGAAACTAGTGGCCATGGCAGGGATCAACTGGCTTCCACCACATGGCTTCCTCCACAGAGGAACTGATTGGGCAGCAGGGATTTCTCACTCCAGAACACTAGAATGTCACTCCGACCCCTGCACTTTCTGCTAAGCAGTACTTCAGCTCGGCGTCACAGGAAAGTGCCTTCTGTGCAAGAATTCTATAATAAATGAAGTAACTCTTAGCTCCATAAAGCTTATAATATGTTCAGGCAGAAACGGCATCCCATGAAAGCAGTATGGGTAGTCACCTTTACAACACACACACACCCAAAGAAAAACCCACAAGAAATCTTTGGCTAACACACTTAGCTTCACCCAGCTGAGGTGCCAGAGGAAAACTCAAACACCCAACTTGTAAAAAAAAGTATGTGCTCTGGCCAGGGGTCATACACTCCCCAGTGAGATGGGCCTCTAGGATAAGAGATAGACAGGTCTGTTTCTTTACCTTTGGGTCTGTACTCAGCATGAGGAACCACAAGATGGAGGCCCAGGCACTGGACATCTGGTTAGAGATGATCACCACAGGCAAGGTAGATGTCTAAAGGGGAAAGATCCATAATGAATTTTCTCTGGTTGCTCTTTTACAGCAACAGTCTTACTTAAGGTGATGAACCTTGCCAATACAGCAAGTTGCCCTGTGATGGCTGGAAACATGGCCACTAGCTCTACCTCATAAGGTAAGAGAGCCACTGTATTCCTAGCTGAAGGGAATTTTGCACCACAGGTAGGGGCAAAAGATCGTGGAGACTTTCTGGAATTGCTTTAGAATAAAAGGACTCCCACATGAGGAGACAACCACATGCAAGCTGCATTTGAAAACTCAAATTCTACAGGAAGACAGGGACAGAATCAGTATGGTGTGCCTCCAGGGCAACAGAACATGGAGTTGCCTCTAGGGGTTCACAAATGCACTCAGCAGCTTACCACTGGAACATGCCTTTCATTTTTGCCTGGAAAAAGACAGGGGATTTCACAAACTCTTAGTTAACAATTGGAAAGTTATTCCCCTGAAGCTCTGCAAGTGGGCAGGAGAAACCTTCAGATCTCTTACTGTGCCTCAGACAAAGTTGGAAAGCAGTGAGGAGGCTTGCTGCTTTCTAGTAGTTCCCCAGACCAACAAAAGAGGGCTTGGTGTTTCCCCTGAGCTACAAGGGCAAGCCCTCATGCCCTCAGCTAAGCTGGGAGAGAAGGGCTAGGCTTGTCTGTGCAGCCACACTGGGACAAGAGGAACTTAGCACACTGCTAAAGCTCAGCATCATCATAGCCATGACCCTATCCTTCTCCTGGGAGGGGAGAGGCATAACAGCCACAAAGTTTAGCTGGCTGCCAAGTCTGGAGGAGCCCAGGTTACCAGCATTTTTCTGCGCATATAGCAGCAGAAGGGTGGCGTGAATTTAATAAATCTAATTTTTTCCTGGCAATGTAATGAGACTAGTCTCATAAGAGCTATAAGCTGGATCCTCTTAGCCACAGATACTCAAACTGTCTTCCCTAGCAGCAATCAACTTGCTTAGTTTCCTGTAGAAAGAGGTTAAATTCCTTGTTTTGTCATACCACCCCCATCAAGTAACAAAGACAATGAAGGATAGCTGTCTCCCAATAAACCTAACACACACACACACACACACACACACACACACACACCTAGCAGTGCAGATCTCATACCTGCAGCTGGAATTGGAGACCTTGGTAGCAGTAGTCCAGAGTAAAAGAGATGATGTGCAGTTCCTTTGTAACAGGCAAGATGCCCTGCAAGAGGGGTGGGAGAAAATGAGCATAAGCGAAAGCATAAGCGAAAGCTATAACTTGCAATGGCTTAGCATACTGGGCTACTACTCACGCCTATGGATAAAAATAAGTGTCTTATAGAACCAAAAAGGCTCACTGTGGTGCTGTGGGAGGCATGCTGGCCCAGGGAGCGGGGTGGAGTTGTGATGCGGCTGTTAGGCCACATCCAAGCTCTTGTCTTCAGGCCATGGGGCCGTTTCGGGCCACGAGGTGCCCTCAGCTCTACGCCTGCTAAACAGCAGGTGCAGATCCAAGAGCCCATAGGCATGGCTGGCGCCTACCCCAGGGTAAGGGTGCACATGTGCCCTTGCCCTAGGGAGGTGCCTGCCTGCTCCAACTTGCTCTGGATATGGAGCCTGGCCATTCCAGCGCAAGTTAGGATTGTGCCCCAAATACAGAGGGAAGAAGCGACACCGTTCAGGGATAAGCCGAGCTAGAAAAATCAGTGTCTTCTGAATTAGTTTGTTGGCAGGAAAAGAGACATAGAGATTACAAACATACACCTGATGCCTTTGAAAAACTCCCACACACCTCTGTGTGTGGAAAACAGAAAAATAAAAGGCAAAGAAAAATCAGTAGCACTTTTATCCTGTCTCGCTCCTGAAACTTGCGTACTGTTCGCAACACAGAGGAAAAGCGTGCCTCATGTTTGAAAGACAAACCTACCTCATTGGCCCCTTTGCCATTCTTGCCCTTGCCTGAGCCACAGGTTTTCTGCTCTTTCAGTGACTGCCGGGTGAAGGAAAGTGGAATCACACATTCATATGGGTAAAAGTGACCAGAGATCATCACATCTAATTCCTTGTTGTGAGGCAGAGCCATTCTGCTCCACCTATCCTGAGCCATTATCTCACACAAGGTTCTCAGTCATAACCTGACTAGACCAAAATACATACACCAGGCCTCCCCTGCTTCCCCAAAAAGATGATACCAGACTCAAGTTCCCACCACCAACATCTAGTCAGTTCCTAGATTGGGGTGTCAAACTCTTTTCATACAGTGGGCCAAATAGTATTCATGATGCCAACTGAGGGCCAGAAGTGTTGTCATTAAGCAGGCGATGACCAGAATCAGGCACTTTTTTCTCACTTACTGCAAATGATGAGAAAATACACAAATCTTGATCAAATATTCAAGATATGGGAAAGCCCAAATATCATGCAGGCTGACCTTTCAGCATTGACAGCACAGCTCAGCAGCTGATGGTGGTACTTGGATAGCCTGAGGGGCAAATAAAGAGCTTCCGAGGGCTGCATCTGCCCCCTGGGCCTTATGTTTGACACTCTTGTCCTAGATGAAGTAGCTAAGTGGAAAAAAAGCCAGCTCTCAGGGTCAAACTGAGGCAAAGGGGGGAGGAGGGGAGAAGAGAGAATGACAACCGCTTTTAAAGAAGAATGTGATATTGGGAGCTCCAACATGACATGCAGTTTGGCACCAAAACCTCTTTACCTACAGCAGGCATGGACATCTTTTGTATTTATTAGGAGTCACTCTGTTTTCCCCCTCTAAAGCCAGAAGCTAGATTTTGCCACTGACTTCCTTAAGGTTCCAAAACAGTATCCAAAACAGTTTTACAGAAGAGTGAAACACTGGGAGTGCCCCCGTTCCCATGGCAACCTTTGCCAATTTTATTGTTGACTTCCTTCTCCCTCCCTCATTCCATCTCTGGTCCTCTCTTCTGAGAAGGCAGGAAGAAAGAGAAAGAGCAAAGACAGATGTGTCCAAAGCACTATAGTAAATTTGCCTGCATAAACTTGTATGCAAGTACGCGAGGCAATGTTATAGAGCGGCCATTTTCAACCATTGTGCCATGGCAAACTGGTGTGCCGCAAATGGTCCTCTGGTGTGCCTTGGAAATTTGGGAGAGGGTCATTTGTTAGTAGGGCCACTGAGGAATGTGAGCCCCCCACTGGTAGCACTGTGTGCCTTGTCAATTGTCAAAAAACTGATGGTATGCCTCGACCATTTTAGTGCCTTGCTAGTGTGCCGTGAGTTGGAAAAGGTTGAAAATCACTGTTCCAGAGAGTAGACTGTATCCAGTGGAGTAGCCACTAGAGAAGAAGGGCCCTCTAGGGTCCTACCCTTTTCAGAGGTATTCTCTTTTCTTGAATCTTCAGTTTTCCGTTAAACAAGCAATTAAGGAAAAAGGCCAAATACCTAAGAAAAGCCATGCAGGCAGTATTTAGCCCACCAGTCAGTACTACTATACACCTGCTTCTGCCTTCCTGAGCCCATCCAATCTGCATATCAGGAGGCTCCAGCTAGTGTTGTGGCCCTGAATGCTCCAGCTCAGGAGTTTGTGGCCCTAGGCCCTCACTTACAGGGTCACAGCTCAGTGGGAAGAGAAAGTCCTGTGCCTACAGAGGGCCCCACGTTCAATCCCTGGCACCTCCAGGTATGACAGAGGAAAAAAAAAACTTTGATGAGCCATTGTCAGTCAGGGTCAACAATATTGAGCTAGGTGGACCTGCACTTTGACTCAGGATGCACTCCTAACCGGGAGTTAGGCCTGCACAATTAGGTCAGCAAAGCTTGGCTGGCACAGGGGCCACAATAAAGTACATTTGAACCACTCTCAGAATCAGGGAGGATGGCACAAGGCTTTGTGTTGGTCTCTCTGACTCTGAGAGTGGTCCAAACATACTTTACAGTGTCCCTTATGCCGGCCAAACTTCACTGGCCTAATTGTGCCGGCCTAACTCCAGTTTAGGATTGTGAGTATATTCTGCAAGTGAGAGTAAAAACTAAAACACACCAGTATGTGTTACCATTTTGCTGTCATTAATTACTTGTATTTAGAAGTCAGCGGTATAGCATTTACTTATATTAAGAGAGCCACATTCCTGACAACCACAGAAATTCTGATACTGGCTTGACCATCAATGGTAGGCATACAGGTAGCTGAGGGGGTTCTATGGTGCCCCAAGGCCAAAATGCATCGAGGCCTGGAAAAGCACTCCCTTAGAACAGTAAAAATAGTATTTCCACTTTCCTTAGGAGTCAGAACAGCAGACCACCTTTTTGCCACATATCGCGAACTGGAAAAGATGGCCCTGTAGGCCACGTCAACCTTGTGGGCTGGCAGGCTCTTACCCCCTGAGCAAGAGAGATATTGGATTTTCAATCCTGTCTTCTACAACTCAGAACTGTGGTTTATATACGAGGTTCTTTTTTCTCCTGACAGGTATGCAGTGGGTGAGAACAAGAGAGGGGGCCTTTTTGGAGGTGGTACCCAGGTGGTAGAACAACCTTCCCCTAGCCTAGAGAATTACAGCTGATTCCTTCATTGCCTGCCTTTAAGAGGATTTAGAAAACAATTTGGTTCTGGGAGTATTTTCAAACTGGAAATTTTACCTTCCAATCTAAATATTTCCTCAGAAGTAGCACATTTAGAATTGCAGACATATTGTGTTTTTCAAAAGACATATTGCTTTTTCTGCCTGCTGCCTTTATTTTGTTATTTTACTGTTGCTACTTCGTTCTATATCCTTTATTGCTTTTAGGTTGTTGTAAGTTGCCTTGAACATTTTTTTTAAAGAGAGGTAGGTTATACATTATAAGAAATAAAAGACACATCAATGACATCCCTCGACAACCCGCTCTCCTCCTGATCCAGCCACCAGTTCTTCTCTCTCACCCAGTACGTACAATGTGCCTGAAGTCACAAACGAGACCCTCCATCTGGGGCCGGTCCATCTCCATAGTTTTGGTGTTTGATGTCAAGATATTGAACCTCCGAAATCTTCAAATGCAAGATAATTAAAAACAAACACATAAAACAGAGAGGCGTGTCATCGCCTGATAAACAGACCCAAGACAAAGTTGCTCTTTGTGGGCACAACAGAGTAGCTAGCAGGCTGGGCAGCTCCTCTCTGGATCTAGCCCATGCGCTTGTTGGAACTCCCTAGTCACCAGATTTCTTTTGGATACTGGTGACGAATACAAGGTGGTAGTGGGAAGGCTTGGAACTAAAGCTCACACTGAGCCGTTAGCTCCCAGCTAGACCAATTTCAAGCAAGCAAATTCTAGAGCCCTTGTCACTCTTCTGCATCCACTAGATAAGAGAAGCCACTATCCCATCCCCCCCAGCAACAGATAAGAAGCCATACTACCCCCAGAAGAGAATGGCTCAACACTGTTGCTTTTCTGCAGCTGTCTCTTACCCAGCCAGATTAGTAGAATCCCTATAAGAGAGTAAAAAAAGAAAAAATTATCAAGGGGTGGCCCCTCCCAATTGTGCTGACCTCTGCAGGCCTACACTTGTGCAATCACAATTCTTCAACAGAAGAACATACCTGTCAATCTCAATCTTGACTGCCATTGGATGGTTTCGATCAAGCAGTTTCACCAGGAGCCTAAATAGTAGTAAAAAATTATATTCTACTTGGCCAAATACAGTCTACTTTCAGGCAGCCCAATCCTAAGCTGCCTGGCTGATGCAGGGGCAGCAGCAGCCAGGCAGCCATTGGAGGCATCTCATGAGAAGGGGACGTTTGTCTCCTTCCCCCGGGTAAGCCCAGAGACCTGCCGAACCTGCCAATGGTCAATCCCAAAGGTTGCTTGCTGGTCCCACCCCATCCTTCCCCTCCCCTCATCCAGTCCTAGCCCCTCCTCCCCTAGCCACCCAGAAAGAACGCTATGCAAGGGATCACCAAACCCACCACTTGCCGGTTCTGTTTTGCTGCCTCTGGGCAATCTACTTTGGCACTGGGTGGGTAAGTCCTTACCACATCTGGGTGTGCCTTATGGCATGATTGCCATACCAGCGCCTGCGGTAGACTCGTACCACAGATGCTGGATGGCTCAGGATTGAGCCCTCAGCCTGAAATGTACATATATTTGCTGCCTCTCGTTCATAGGGCTATCAGAACTGTTAGTATGTTTCCAAACCAGCTAGCAAGCCCAAATTTGGTACGCATGGAATTCCAGAGTCTTTTCATATTTACAGGCAGCTGCAAAGGAATCATTTTCATATGACCCAGTCCTGACAGAGTGCAGGGGAAAGATGTTGAGATCCTCCTAACCTACATGGAGAAGATGGATGCTTACCCTGATCTGTTCAGAACCATGGAGTTAGAAGTAAAGCAACACACAACCTAAACAACACACAACCTAAAGAAATAGAAAGCCACCACTGGCCATGACATCTTCTACCACTCATCTCTATGGTGCAAACCCAATTATCCTAGATTAGCTATTAGAAAGACCGCTAAATTCAAAGACACGTCCAGGATTACAATCACAATGGCACTAGGTCTGTACTACAACCTTTTGGATCAGATCACCTTTCTGACCCCTCTCATGGCATTTGGTTTATGCCAAAATGGTTACCAGAGAACAGCCATTGCCAATTAATATAAGGTCTTCTCTCACCTGGCCCGGACAGAAAACTTGTTGGTGGTTTTCAGCACCAAGGGCCGACGGTTGGGAAAGGGCATTGTAGGCTGCCTCTCCACCACAAACGCACTGGGGACAGAGAAGAAACATGTTAGCATGCAGCCTTTTCTGTCCCTACCAGAACTCCATGGATTTATTTGCCTCCCTCAGCACCTTTTCAATAGGTAGAAGATTTGCTCTTGCAGCCGCTTTTCCAGCTGAGGTAATTGGAGAGCAAAAGGGTCCCGCTCGTAGCTAATGCCCTGATGTAGTCTCTGCAGTGTCTGCAGAAGCTGCATTAAACGGAAGAGGTCCTCCGCATTCCCTGTGAACCTGCAGAACACAAAAACAGGTTGGCGGACAGCAGGAACAAAAGGAGGTGGGTACAGACAACCTCTCTGGGGTGCAAGACACTCCTATGCATCAGCTACTCCTGAAGGAACGTAAGCAGGCAGTTGGTTCAGTGGGTGCACTGGGGGCAAGTGAAAGAACTGTTCCTGCTCTGCCTTAGAAAACAAATGCTTGTGGCCTAGTTCAAGGGGCCAAGTTAACTGACCGGTGCTTGAACGCAACACAGGGTTATTCAAATATCAGCAGGTATCATTTTCTTCTGAAACATTTCCTCCACTGTCGGAACACTTTGCTTATATGAAGAGTGAAGCCTTGTCCAACCTGATAGTGGCCCCTAAAAAGTAATTGATCACTTAGACCCAAAAGTGGGACCTACCATTTCTCCAGTTGTCCTAAGCTGGTATCGCACGTGGCCCCAAGACACGCCTGTCGCTGGCGATTTTGCCATGCAGCTAGTTCTCCCAACAGTAGGTCCCTCAGAGTGTCAGAACGGCCCAGCACCGCCTGAATTTGGGCCAGTGTTTCCTGGTAGAAAAATAGACCTACAGTATGTATAGAACTGACTTGGAAGTGGGTACAGAAGGCATGGCACCTCTGGAACACTTCCTGCCATCAGTGGGGTCTCTGCTTTTGTGATGACATTAAGGAGGAGCCACACAGGTTTCATGGAAGGGCCCTGGTGTATTCTCAACCCCAAGACCACAGTGCTGCCCTGGCCAGTGTCCAAACTCACCTTGCGACAACAATCCAATTTATTTATCATGACTTGCAACTCCTGGTTTTTTTGTGGCAGACTGGGGTCAGAGGGTGTTGTATTTTCTGCAAGAGAAGTAGGCTGTTAGGAGGCTGGCAGTATCCTCACACCTGCAGATGATGACAATCCCCTCTCCCAAAAGGAGGATCCCAACCATGCCTTTCAAACCAGAGGTATATGCAGTAATGTCATTCATTAACAAGGAGACGGAACGCGAGGTGGGACTTACCCCTTGATTGACAGGGGGCCCGTTCCGCGTTGCCGCCTGCCTCTCCGCCGCGGGGGCTTCTTCCGGGTTGCGCGCCCCTCCGCGGCTCTCCTGATCACCCAGCGCACCTCCCCAGGCAAGCGGGCACCCCCTCTGAAGCCAGAGGTGCCCGCACGGCGCTCAGCAAGGTCGCGACGCGTCATCAACGAGCGACCAATCAGGCGGTGAGTCCAATTTCGCGTTCCGTCAGATCGTTTCTGAATGACACTACTGGGTATATGTATAGTACCTCACAGTTTCAGGTAGTATTTGGCCCAAGTGCCACAGGGGCTGCATAACACTGCCCTGCCTGGCCCCACCCAGAATGTGGCGGCAGCAGTACACCAGTCATGAGGAGTAGCTGTGTGGTAGGCTGGCTCATCCAAAGAGGCAGCGATTGGGCAAGACAGGTGAAAAACAGAAGAATCAGCAGGAGGCAGCAGTAGCAATCAAAGAAGCCTTTCGCTGCAGGGACAACAGTGGGGTAATCTATTGCTGTTAGCAGCGGCACTCAAAAAAGCGATACTTGAAAAAGTATTATGGGGAGGGGAGAAGAGAGGGAAAAATCCTGATCCAGGCTTTCTCTAAGTCCTGGGGCAGTTCAGTTCTGCATGTCTTTCCAGGTAGACGGGAAACAGAACATGGGTTTCTGTGGCAGTCTGAGGCATCTACTGAGTCTGAGCTGGGAAAGCAGCGGTGCCATGTTGGTTCCTAGCTGCTATTAGACACGCAGCAATAAATCTGAGGGATAGGACAAGCTGCCCAGAATCAGGGACCTTGCAAAGCGATCAGAATGTTTTTGTTAAAAAAAAAAACCCAGCTTAAATAATGTCCTGATAATCAAGTATATGGGAAGGAACGTGCCTACTTCCACTCTTATATGCGCTTCCAACCAAGAATGCCCCCCTCCACTCCTCACCCAGCATCTTGAATATATTGTAACGGAAATTAAAGGTGTCTTGCAGTTCCTCAAGTTGTCCTATAGAACATTTCAGGCTCTGTGGGGCAGAATCAAGGGACACATTCAGTTAAGGCGAGACATGGGTGAAGCAAGCAGGTCCCTGTCTATTATGCTAAATATTATATACATGAGTGTGTGTGTGTGCGCACGCGCACATGCACGCCACACATCAATCACAGAGTGTTGGGACTCTCACCTGAACTGCTTTCCGCATCTCTGCAAGCCGTTCCTCAACGTTGTGCTGGGGACTGGTTGCCACAGAGGCCTTGGCTTGGACCTCCGCCTTCTTCTGCAAGGGAAGAGAGGGAGAATATATTGCTCTCTATTGCACAGTGGCCAGACACCCAGTGGCAGTGGGGAAGGGATCCCTTAGCGCCGTGGATTTCTAAACTTCCTTCTTCCGGGTCGCCTTCCCACACTGACCTGTCTGCCATGCTTGTTGAAGGATTCTGCAGACAGCTGCACAGTTTGCATGGAGTACTGGTCATAAGTCTGTCAGCCTGACTGCCACCTCATATGAGAAAAAGTGCTTCCTAGAACCAACAGTTTCCTGCAGCTGCATACAACATGGAACGACTGCAGGATAGTTGGCCCCCTGTCACTAATGACACTAATGACCATCTCTTTGAAGAACACAGTTTGAAGGCCACAGCCCTGGACTCAAGCAAAGTAATAAAAGATGGATAAAAACCATACGTATATGGCCAAACACACAGTCATTAATGCAACATGTGGGGAGGGGGGGGAAAGCACAATACTGAGGAGCAATATGCTATAGCTGGTACTCTGAACTGTTTGCCTTCTGGAGTTCTACATGTGCAGAATTTGATGCAGAGAAGGAAAAGACTGTGGCAGACACCAAAAATGCCTACTTGAATGAAACTTGTAACCCTTACTGTTGTAAAAATCTGAAATCACCTTTCAAAGTATCTAGGTCTTTGAGAAAACAGATCATCTGTTCCAAGTGTGAATCAATCAATCAATCAATCAATACTTATATACTGCTTTTCAACATGAAGTTCATAAAGCGGTTTACAGGCAAATAGTAATAATAAAGTTAAATGGCTCCCTGTCCCAAAAGGGCTCACAATCTAAAAAAAGGCAGACCACCAGCAACAGCCACTAGAAAGACTGCGCAGGGGTGAAGAGGGACAGTTACTCTCCCCCTGCTAAGTATAAGAGGAACACCACTGGAAAAAGTGCCTCTTGTCCAGTTAGCAGGGGTTTCATACATCACTGTTACTTTCTTATCTACAAATCTTTCCTCCACCCACTCCCACAACACAAAATAACTTTTAGCGCATGCGCACACACATGCAAGCACACACAAACACAGATTTGACAACCACTCCAATATCAAGATTGGTACGAAGTGCAAATTGAAAACAGTAGATGAACAAACAGAAATCTTTGGATATAATTTAATGACTTGCACGATTAATTTTTAGTGCAAGTCTTGGAGGGGTTTGTTGGCTGACATTGTGCTGAGTGCACTTTGCTACAGAGAAGCAGAAAAAGGAGGCTAAACAACAAAAAGAATGAGGAAAAGGATGGTAACACAGGGAGCAAATAGTCCAGTCCAGACAAACAGTGTGAAACAGGGCTCCCTTACCTGAGAGTTGGCAAAGGCAGCTGAGAGAATAGCTTCCTCATTTCTCAACAGACCATCAATGACACTGGCCAGCTTTGATGGACAATCCTCATACTTTGCCTGGAAGAAGAGGCACAGCAGAACAAAACTGTAAGGCTGCACAGGCTCCAGCAGCTTTTCACATGACCTGTAACAGTTCCTGCTCTTGAGAAAGCAGGGCACTTTCTGCTTCACATGACATAAAACTGTCCCTATTCACTCATCACTTGATGGTCTTTCCATGCAGAATTATTTAAGTCTTGCATTTCGTGGCCTTTTGGTCCCACTTTTTACAATCTCTCTCTATACCCATGGATCAGAACACATCTATCAATGGTTACTAGTTATGGCATCCTGGTCCTGAATGTCAGTCGCAGGGAAAGCAGCAGCAGGAGAGGATTGCTCCTCTTCCAGCCCTGCTTGTGGGTTTCTCAAAAGCGTCTGATCAGCGTCTATGGGAAACAGGAGGCTGATATGGATGAGCCTCTGGTCCAGTTCAGCAGGGTTCATCTTATATAGGTACTGTATATATTTCTCTCTGTTGACTGAGTACACAACTTTGGGCATCTGAAGCCGTACTCTAGGCCACTCAAGGCTCTGCCACCAATTATCTGGTCACCTCTAACAAAAGAGTCTTCAGTTTCAGATTCAGTACTTTTAATAAGCTGATACATTGCTTGACAGTGTATTATACAGACTATAAATTACATGTGGACTGATTAACAATTCTTACGTGCAAGCACAACAGTGAAAATAAAGCCATCTATTTAAACAGAATTTAGACCTTCTACATGCTGCCACATAGAACGCAACTCTTCGGGGAAAAAAGCAATCCTTGGAAATTTAAAACATACCTTGATAATATGAAAAATAGTTGCAATGACAACCCTGGCTCATTATATAAAATACAGAAAAGGATGCAATTATAGTCGAAAACTGGGCCGTATCTTTTCATTTTGTGAATGAAAAAATTTAGCAACAACTTTCAGCTTGATGCTTCATTTGCTCTACTGTAAAAATAAGAACATAAGAAGAGCCCTGCTGGATCAGGCCAAAGGCCCATCTAGTCCAGCTTCCTGTATCTCACAGCGGCCCACTAGGTACCCCAGGGAGACACAAGACGCTTGCATCTTGTTGCCACTCCCTTGCACCCAGTACTCTGCAGTAGCCCACTACTAATGCAAGGAGGTTACAACCCATCATTGCCTATAGACCACGATGGACTTTTCTTCCAGGTATCCGTCCAATCCCCTCTTAAAGGCATCTAGACCAGATGCCATCACCACCTCCTGTGGCAAAGAGTTCCACAGACTAACCACCCGCTGGGTAAAAAAATACTTCCTTTTATCTGTTTTAACTCTCCCAACCCTCAGTTTTAGCAGATGCCCCCTGGTTCTGGTGTTTTGAGAGAGGGAAAAGAACATCCCTCTTATCGACTCTATCCCTTCCGTGCATTATTTTGTATGTCTCAATCATGTCCCCCCGCAGGCGCCTTTTTTCTAGACTGAAGAGTCCCAAACGCTGCAGTCTTTCTTCATAAGGGAGGTGCCCCAGCCCCGTAATCATTTTTGTCGCTCTCTTCTGCACCTTTTCCAGCTCCACTATGTCCTTTTTGAGATGCGGCGACCAGAACTGGACACAATATTCCAGGTGCGGCCTTACCATCGATTTGTACAATGGCATGATAATATTGGCTGTTTTATTCTCAACCCCTTTTTTAATGACCCCGAGCATGGAATTGGCCTTCTTAATTGCTGCCGCACACTGGGTCGATACCTTCATTGAATTGTCCGAGATCTCTCTCCTGTCACAGACAGCTCAGAACCCATTAGCCTATAGGTAAAGTTTTGGTTTTTGGCCCCAATGTGCATCACTTTACATTTGTCTACGTTGAAACGCATCTGCCATTTGGCTGCCCATTCCCCCAACTTGGAGAGATCCTTCTGGAGCTCTTCACAATCCTCTCTGGTTTTCACCACCCGGAAAAGTTTTGTGTCATCTGCAAACTTGGCCACCTCGCTGCTTATCCCTGTCTCTAAGTCATTTATGAATAAGTTGAAAAGCACGGGCCCCAAGACAGATCCCTGGGGCACTCCACTTTTCACCTCTCTCCATTCTGAAAATTGCCCATTGACCCCCACTCTCTGTTTCCTGGCCCTCAACCAATTCTGAATCCATAAGAGGATCTGCCCTCTTATTCCCTGACTGTGAAGTTTCTTCAGCAGCCTTTGGTGGGGGACCGTGTCAAACACCTTCTGAAAATCCAGATATATTATATCCACAGGTTCACCCAAATCCGCGTGCCTGTTGACCTTTTCAAAGAATTCCAAAAGGTTCGTAAGGCAAGACTTACCCTTACAGAAGCCATGCTGACTTTCCTTCAGTAGTACTTGTTCCTCTACGTGTTTTAGGATTTTATCTTTGATGAGGCTTTCCACCATCTTACCCGGAACAGACGTTAGGCTGACCGGCCTGTAGTTTCCAGGGTCCCCCCTTCTCCCTTTTTTAAAGATTGGCGTGACATTGGCTATCCTCCAATCCTCTGGCACCATGGCCGTTTGAAGGGACAAGTTGCATACTCTAGTTAAGAGGTCAGCAACTTCGTTCTTTAGTTCCTTAATAAGTCTTGGGTGTATACCATCTGGGCCTGGTGACTTATTTATATGAAGTTTATCAATTTGATCTAAAACATTATCTGATTTAATTCCTTAGTTAGAAGGGGCTGTTCGGGCTGTAGTATCTGCCCAAGTTCTTCTGCTGTGAAGACAGATGCAAAGAATTCATTTAACTTCTCTGCGATCTCCAAGTCCCCTTTTATCTCCTTTTTCCCTCCCTCACCATCCAGCGGGCACGACCACCTCTCTACTCTGGTAGGTTTCCTGCTTCTAACATACTTGAAGCTTTTATTATTCCCCTTTATGTTGCTAGCCATGCGTTCTTCTTGGCCTCCCGTATCACCTTCTTACTTGTCTTTTGCCAGAGTTTATGTTCTTTTTTATTCTCCTCACTGGGGCAAGACTTCCATTTACGGAAAGAAGCCTCCTGGCTCTTTACAGCTTCTCTAACTTTGTTCGTCAGCCATGCAGGCACCCTCCTGGACCTTGTCAAGCCCTTCTTTCTTTGCGGTATATACTGTACTTCCGCTGGGCCTCTACTACTGTTATTTTAAACAGCCTCCACGCAGCCTGGAGAGACTGGACTCTTTTTACCTTCCCTTTCAATTTCTTCCTAACTAGCCTCCTCATCTGAGGGAAATCTGCCCTTCGAAAGTCAAGGGTTCTTGTGTCAGATTTGCTCTGCACTCTTTCCTGGACATGCATGGCAAAACCAATCGCAGCATGGTCACTGTTCCCCAATGGCTCAGTAGCACTTACACCCCTAACTAGGTCCTGAGTACCACACAATATTAAATCCAGAGTCACCTGTCCTCTGGTGGGCTCCATAACTAGCTGCTCTAAGGCACAGTCATTCAGCACATCAAGGAATCCGGTCTCTCTTTCTTGACCAGAGCACCAGTTGACCCTACATTTGCTCCTTTGTAATTCAGTTTCTTTTAAACAATTAAGAAGAACGAGTATTCTCTTTAGTGAATACCAAATCACCTTAGTGTTCAGGCATCAACAATGCCTGATTCATGATATTGCTCTTTGCTCAAATTCTGTCTATTAGCAGAAGCTGAAACCTGGTAACCAG
The DNA here is from genome assembly GCA_029204185.1 of Lerista edwardsae. Lineage (NCBI taxonomy): Eukaryota > Metazoa > Chordata > Lepidosauria > Squamata > Scincidae > Lerista > Lerista edwardsae. Next base: position 1,351,070 of record JAJKFI010000076.1, read on the forward strand.
GTAACCTAATGAAATTAATAAAGAAAGATGTAACTAATCCATTAAAAAACCTCTTTAAATCAGCTGACAGCTCTAGTATTCCACCCAGTACTCCACACTGCCACTGAACTTCTTATATCACTCAGTTCCGCTACCTTCAGGGTGAGTTTGGAGCGACGCAGGTTGTGTTTGAGCACTATGTTACAGTTCTCTTCATCCAACACAACACGTCCTATCTCATCATCCAACAGTTTCAACATTTCGTAGAAAAGCCAGCAGGCTTGCGAAGACTCTGGTTGTGCTGCTTGGCTCCTAAAATACATGTGAAGAAGCACCAAGTGAGGTAGTGACACAAAACACAAAGACTGGAACTTTGTAGGCAAAGAGATCTCATACAAGTCAAAGAAATGTTCAAATTAGGAAATGCAATATGGAGCAAACAGCTTTCAATCAGGACTCAGTTGCTAGACCATGATTGGGTATATATGAGGCACCATACTAGTAGACTCCAATTCATTGTCATAAACTTGTTCAGTAGTTCTCAAACTTTTTAGCACCAGGACCCACTTTTTAGAATGACAATCTAAACCCACTGGAAGTGATGTCATGGCCAGAAGTGCCATCATTGTGATGCCAGAACTTGCTGCTTTCCTGAGAATGCAACAATAAGCTGGGTTATTTCTCAGTCATTTTCCAAAAGCAAAGTGAATCAGAAAGAAAAAAAGCCTTTTTACAACCTTGACACAAGCAAAACAACCCATAGCCTTTCTAGCATCCCATCTTCCCATATTTTCTGTACAGCTACCCTAGGTGCTTCACAACTCACCTGAAATTGGTTTGTGACCCACTGGTAGGTCCCGACCCACAGTTTGGGAACCACTGAACTAGTCACATACAGGGTTTTAGCTTTTGCTCTGAAACTGTTCAGTCATTTCATCTGGTGGAACATTTCATCACTGCACCTTCTAGATTGAAAGTTTTCAATCAGTGTGCAGCAGCACGTTGGTGTGCTGTGAATGGTCCACTGGTGTGCCATGGGACTTTGGGGAATGGCCATTCATTAGCAGGGCCATTGGGGGATGTCAGCCCTCCCCACCAGCAGCATGGTGTGCCTAATCAGTTGTCAAAAACCTGATGAGTGCCTTGACAATTTTACTACCTTGTCAGTGGGACATGGGTTGAAAAAGGATCAAAAACTGCTGTCCTAGATCTTTGAGACCTTCTGGGGAGGTCCCTTTGCAGGTACCGCCCTTAAAAGACACAAGAGCCAGCAGAACTCATGGACAGGGCTTTATCAGATGTGGCAAAGCTGATGTGGAACTCTTCCAAGAAGTCTGACCATCTCCAAATATCCACAGCCACAGTGAAGAAACTGCTGGGCCCAACTGGACAAGGGAACCAAACCTTGCAGTGCCCAGTAGAGGCCCTGCAACCACACTAAAGACAGCAAAGCAAACATACACAAACAGGCATACGCAGATAATAAAAAGACAGGCATACACAAACAATGCAGCTTTAAACAATGCCTTTGCCCCTTTGAACCTCATAAGCCAGAGGCTTGAGGAAGAAATATGTAGCCTCCCCCTTTGATCACCTTGATATGCAAGGGCTCAAGTCTTGATGGAATTGGGGGTGTCATTAACTACCTCAGTTGCTCTTGCCGCCTGCTAAAGCTCACCAGGTTATGAGCTTGATTTTGCAGACACAGGCTTTGTAACTTCAGTTCAACTCCAGCTGTGTCTATCCTTATACACAGACCACCCCCGCTCTTTTTCCCTCTCAAAGGTGAGGTAAAACTATGTGCTTCCATTGTGGAACCCCAAGTAGAAATCCTAGGATGAAAGAAATAACCAGGGAAGGGAAATAGGGTGTCTCCACTCTTGTAAGCAACAGAGTGGCATTACCAGTTCTGATCTTCAATCCAGAAGGCCAGATACTGTCGCACCTCCATGGGCAGGCAGTCATTGGCATAGAGAAGATGCACCTGGTCCAGATAGGCTCGCTCCAGCATCTGAATCTGTTGCCACTGGGCCATGCTGGAGGCTGTTACGGAGCTCTCCCCACCACTGGTCCTCAGGAAGCAAGTCAGAACATCAAGGGAGGGACTGGAACCCTTCTGCAGAAACAAAAAGATAAAACAAATATGTAAAACAATCTGGCCACATGGAGAAGAAAACACTGTATCGCTAACACCTTTCTGGCCAATTCAGCATCAAGGGAATTTCAACAAGCTAAAAAGTGGTCAAATATAACCACTTGTGCCATCACCTCAAACAGTGTTCTTCAGTCGTAATGGATCAGGACCCCAATGGGGTTGCGAAGCTTCAGTTGTGGGGTCATAAGAACTTACAGGAATGAAAAAGGTTGAAGACCTCTGGGCTAGAGCACCACTAGGTGAAGGGGGAGTTATCTGATGTACCACTTCCAAGTGTCAGAAGATTGTGTCCCAGACTTGCTCAGATTCTTAGCAATTGGGCTAAAATAGCTTTTCCCTTATTCCCAGCTCACATATACAATCTTCTCCAAAAAATTATATAGCCACGAATATTTGTACTGGGCAACCACTGCTAACTGGGCAAGAGGCACTTTTTCCAGTGGTGTTCCTCTTATATTTAGCAGGGGGAGAGTAATTGTCCCTCATCACCCCTGCGCAGTCTTTTTGGTGGCTGTTGCTGGCGGGCTGCCTTTTTTTTTTTTAGATTGTGAGTCCTTTTGGGACAGGGAACCATTTAACTTTATTATTACTATTTGCCTGTAAACCGCTTTGTGAACTTCGTGTTGAAAAGCGGTATATAAGTACCTGTTGACTGACTGACTGTCCCCCTGGTATCTGCGGCTCCAGTTATCCACGTTCATTACCTTTGTTATCTTGTTTACAGTCTCACGAAGCAATTGGTATCTTGTTTTTACAGGATGCTGTAAGCAGAAAGTTTATATACAGACAAGAGGGCAAGCAGCCTGCTCACTAGAGCACCTGTTAACATCCGCCACCTTGTCCCCCCTAGCATGCAGGCTGACTGCCTGATTGCCAAATGCAGGTACAAAAGACAGGCCTTTCTGGCAGTGGCCCTACTACTCTAGAACTTCCTTGCCAAAGAGATTACTGCAATGGTTTTAACTCACTGTTCCTTGTGTTTTAATGCCACTGTTCAAGTGATGACAATAAAATCCCAGATGGGGTACCGGATCCCCAGAGCAAACCCTTGATATCTTATAATGTTTCGTTGGAAGTATGGTCTGCGTTAGCAAGAAAACCCACCCTTCTCTTTATTTCAGAAGACAAGGGATTGAGGTGCCCTGACTTCCTGAGAATTTAGCTTCAGCATGGTCCTTTGAAGTTAGAATCCCTTCTGTGGGAAACAACCAGGTCAGTGGCGGTCCTACCTTTATTATGGGGGGAGAAAATGCCCCCGGCACTGTGTCGGTGGAGCGGAGGGGCGGTGCAGAGGTGGATTACATCTTGCAGAGGCAAGCAGCATCAGCGGAGTTCAGCCTGCCCGCCTTGCGTCCATTTGGCTCCAAAATGGAGCGTCCACGGACACTGGGAGCATGGCGTGGCGACATAAGGGGCTGGGGAGGCAATGCAAGGGGCGGCGATCTGCAGACCTGGCCCTGGGGCGGAGACTCAGCCAGGTCCACAACTGAGCCATATTGAGTTCTGCATCAACTCCTTTTTGATTAGATAATTATGAACTGGAGTACTGTAATCTGAAAGGTCACCCCGAGGCCAGTATGAGCTTAACTCCATGTTTGATAGGAGTACGACATAATTGTGCTATCTCCGTCAACCAAGCGACGGTTCCTATCACCACAAATACTGTAGGTAGGATATATTCCCAATACGTATCTCTAACCCAAGGAGAAGGTCCCATAAGAGTTATTTTCCCCTTGTTAATGTAGTGTTAACAGCAGGCCCTCGTTTGGGTTTACTGTATAGTAGGCTTTGACATCCCCCCACCTTGACAGTCTGCAAAACCATTCAAAAGTGAACCACCACCACCACCACCCCTTCCCAAGAGTGAAAGGATGCAAGTGGAGACATAAGCCAAAATGAAAGCGGGGGGGGGGGGGTTTCGAGCAACTTCTCTCTTCCCTCCTTGGAGCCAAATTATTCTCTTACTAGTTTCATTAACAGGTGGCACCCCTTCTTTGTGCCAATTCGATTTTCCATTCTTCCCCCCCACACATACACACACAGTTGTGCTGCCTTTATCAGGACCCCTTATCAGGAGATGTTTCATCTGAATTTTAAAGTTATCTTTCTGGTTCTTTCCTGTATAATTACCAGTTTTTCTTTTTCAGCTTACCCATACGAGTAGCAACTTTTATAACAGCATGCTGTTTCTTTTTGCAGTGCACCCACTTTTATATTAAATTTTCTCAAACTAGTTGTCTGGAGCCGAGTGGGCTCTGAGTCACTTTCTGTTCCTCTTTTATTCTGATGGTGACAGTTTGTGGAATGTATGCATCATGACTAGTGACTACAAGGTCCCTGGACATGTTTGGGGACACAGGTGCATGCACAATGCATGTGTCACCAGAGCATGTTTGTTTTTTTAAAATGCCATTTTAATGTGCTTATGATTGTTGGTCTTTTTAATTTTCTGGAAGATACTTCGATTTCTGGGGAAAGTATGATAGTCTAAAAACTATATGAACAGACTCATGCCCAATTAATACTGGGGAATAGAGCGGGTAGAGGTTTGTGGCGCATTCTCATGGGGCCAAACAGGTGGAAGGTTGTATTTATATCTCCCAAAGTGTGGTGGAGGATGGAGAGCTTGGATGTACTGCGAGTGTCCACAGAGTTATAAACATCCCATCGACTCCAATGGCAGCCCAATATGCAAGGAGCCTGTGATTGCAACCTAGTGGCCAGTGTGAACCACGCAGGGATGCAAGTTCAGTGTGTGGCCACTGGTGGATTGAACCCCCCATCCTCGAAATGAGTAACACAGCAGTGCACATAAATACACCTCTCCTCTGGAGCTCCTGCGGCACCAGCAACAAGGAGGCAAAAGCAGAGAATTGCCAGAAATCCTAGAAAATTCTAGGGCAGTCTTCACTGCCATTCACACGTCCAAGAAATACCTCTTTATAGTATTGAAACATGCATATATACTACAAGCATACTGTCAACAGAATGCTAAATCTAAATTATCAAGAATATTTATCCAGAGGGCTTTCTGAGCCATGTCAAAGCTGTGCATATTTGCACGCGGCCTCAATGGGGGTCAGAATGGAGGATTCCCACCCACCCACCAGACACCAGTGGAGCTTTCCTGAGCCTCGCAATGCCTTATTATAAAGCACTAAAAACATCACTTCTGGTTTCCCCTGGAAACTGGGAGGTGACATTTTGGCCGAAACAGCCATTCTGAAGCCCACTTAAGCTGCAGGAGGACCCGCTCAGCCTCGGCAGGCCACAGAAGAGCCTCTGGAAGTGACCGGAGCACAGCTTTAGGCCAAGCTTCATTAGGATTTAAAGGTAAAGGTTTCCCCACAACCAAATGGTCTAGTGGGGGGGGGGCTCATCTCCGTTTCTAAGCCAAAGAGCTGGCATTTGTCCAAAGACATGTTTTTGTGGTCATGTGGCCAGCATGACTATACGCCAAGGTGCATGGAATGCTGTTACCTTCCCACTGAAGTGGTACCAATTTATCTACTTGCATTTTTAGGTGCTTTCGAACTGCTAGATTGGCAGGAGCTGGGACAAGCGACAGACACTCACTCCGTTGCGTGGTCTTGAACTGCCAACCTTCTGGTCAGCAAGTTCAGCAACAGCCGTTTAACCCGCAGCACCACCACGTCCCTTCATTTAATTAATTCATTTAATTAATTAATTAAATTAGGATTTAAAAATGTAAAGGTTTCCCCATGACCCAATGGTCTAGTCGTGGCCGACTATATGGGGCAGTGCTCATCTCTGTTTCTAGGCCAAAGAGCCGGTGTTTGTCCGAGGACAAGTTTCTGTGGTCATGTGGCTGGCATGACTATACACCAAGGCGCACGGAACATCATTACATTCCCACCAAAGTGGTACCTATTTATCTACTCACATTTTTAGGTGCTTTCGAACTGCTAGGTTGGCAGGAGCTGGGACAAGCAACGGGAGCTCACTTTGCGTGATCTCAAACTGCCAACCTTCCGGTCAACAGCTTGGCGGTTTAACCTGCAGCGCCGCCAAGTCCCTTACATTAGTTTTCTAAGAGCAGTAAACCTTCTGGTTCTGTCCAGCAAATGAAAGCAGGATCGACCACACCTTTTGCTTACAGCACCAACATGCACAGACCTGCTTGTACAGGAGAATGCCACTAATTGAAGCTTGCTTCTGAGCAGGGGGGAAGAGGACTATGCCCTAAAGTAGGCACATGGGGATGACCACTGCCGCCACCTCTGCCTAGGATGCCATCCTATACACATTTTCCTGGAAGCGAGCCTCCATTGAATACAGTTCAGCAGCACCTATGGCAGCCCAGGCAGAGTGGCGATATCTTATTGGGCTGGCCTTGTTTGCAGCTCGCTTCTTCCTCCTTCCCCATCCTTCTTAAGGGGGTCTTTAAGGCAGGAAGTGATGGGACAGGCATGGCCCTGGCTTTCCCTTTCTGACTCCCCACCAGGTTCTGCCTCCTTTTTATGGCTGCGGGTAGGGAAGAGGCTGTCAGGCCAGAGGTCAGATGGAGCCATTGCTCACAAGCAGCAAAGGCTAAGCCCAGCATCTCTGACAATCTATTTTGTCCTGCAGCTTTTAAACCAGCTCCCATCCCAACACCTCGTTCAAACAGCATGGAATGGAAAGATAGGAGAAACCATGTTTTAGAAGACAGTCCCTCTGTGAACCAAGTAGGGGAACGAAAAAATAATTGCTCGATGGAAAGAAGCCCTGTGTTTCATGCAGCCACTTTCAGCAAGGAGACAGATGTAAATCGAGAAGTGGCCATTTGCGAGAAAAGGACTCTACAAGGACTGATTGATTGTCAGCATCCTCCTTCCCCACAACTTGGACTGCAATCCTCTGCCTACCTGGGTGGTAAAAAAAATGCATTGACACTGACAATAAAGCTGCCTGTGGACAACTAGAGAAGCCCTTTTGTGTGCCCCACCATCACCCAAAGGTGTAATTGGGCGGAACAAGGGGAAGGACCTTCTCTATAGCAACATCCCAATTGTGGAACTCCCTACCCTATAGGTGTCCTCTCTGTTGGTTTTCTACCCTGTGTGTGTGTGTGTGTGTGTGTGTGTGTGTGTGTGTGTGTGTGTGT
>JAJKFI010000076.1:1358320-1421907 GCA_029204185.1 Lerista edwardsae
GTGTGTGTGTGTGTGTGTGTGTGTGTGTGTGTGTGTGTGTGTGTGTGAGAGAGAGAGAGAGAGAGAGAGAGAGAGAGAGAGACAGACAGACAGACAGACAGACAGACAGACAGACAGACAGACAGGACATTTGGGTTACCTGGTTTTTTCCTCCCCATATTACTGTTGCTATATGTTTTCCTGCTGTCACTCCAACCTTTTTATACACTGATTTGATTCGACACCGATGGCTACTGCAGATAGGAAGGACCCTGCTGATCTCTGGCAAAGGGGAAAAACATGTCCCCGTTGTAAAAACCACTTTTTTAGGGAGTCAGGGAGTCAGATTATTAGAACTGCTATTTTCAGCTCACTCTCTCTGGAGAATGGAAAGTGAAAGTGATTAATCACAGAAGGGAGGGAGTCACTTTTCTTGGAGCAAGCTGAAAACAGGAGTTCTAATTGACTGTCTGACTGACTCATGTTTGCTTTAACTGCTTTTATTTAACACGGGTTTTGGTACGGGTTGGGAAATCCAGAATCAAATTCCAATGGATACCGAGGTACAACTGTATTTTGGCATTGCACTTTTTAAATCTTATTTTATGCTACTGTCTATTATTTTATTGTATTTTATATTACATTGTATATAATAAAACCATTTTTTGACTGAACCTACTTTGAGCATCTATACTAGTTTTGGCTGGAAAGCCAGGATATAAATTTTGCAAATAAATCAATAGAACAATGTACCTATTAGCACAATTAATTCTGTCTTTTGACTTCCTTTGACTTGCTAATATTCTGTCTATCCCAATAATGATAGGTTGTCTGGATTTATCTATAAAAGTGGTTCTCTAATATTTTAGCACCGGGACCCATTTTTTAGAATGACATAAAAACATAAGAACATAAGAAGAGCCCTGCTGGATCAGGCCAAAGGCCCATCTAGTCCAGCTTCCTGTATCTCACAGCGGCCCACCAGGTGCCCCAGGGAGGCATGAGACAACAAGATGCTTGCACTGTTGCCACTGTTGCCACTCCCTTGCACCCGGTACCCTGAAGTAGCCCACCACCTTTGTAAGGAGGTTGCACAATCCATCATTGCCTATAGCCCACGATGGACCTTTCCTCCACGATGGACCTGGGGCCCATCAGAAGTGATGTCATGGTCAGAAAGGCCATCATTGCAATGCCAGAACTTGCTGGTTTCCTGAGAATGCAGCAACAAGTTGGGTTATTTCTAAGCCATTTTCCAATCAGAAAGAAAAAAAAAGCCTTTTTACAACCTTGACACAAGCAAAACCACCACATAGCCCTCCCCCTTTCCAGCATCCCATCTTCCCATATTTTCAACATGGCTTCTCTAGGTGCTTCGTGACCGACCTGAAATTGGCTCGTGACCGACTGGTGGGTTCTGACCCACAGTTTGGGAACCACTAGTCTACAGTCTTCATCACCCTATTTTTAACCCCTTCTTCAACCATCACAATTGTTACAGATTATTATGAGCAAAGCAAGCTCGGCGGGAAAGGGAGAGAACAGAACTGGTACATGAAGGGTCCTTTTAAAACGTTAGTTTTATTGACAGAGAACCATCTCAGTGGTTGCAAAAAGCAACAACTATAAGCAAGTGATGGATGGTACAAGTTATTTCTCAAGTACAGGAAATTACCAACGTTACTGACTGTATAAATAGCAAAAAAGCAAATAGCAAAAAAGAACCATTTGCCCATTAACATAGTTTGTGCATTTTTAGTACAGAGATTAATCTTCAGCAGCAAAGAAGACAAGTTGGCTAACTAACACAAGGACACTAATTTGTTCCATCTTTATCTTGCAAAAGTTACCAGTGATGTTGGCCTATGGGTGGCAATGGGAAGAGAATTTGGGTTAATGCGCAAACCTTTACACTTAAGAACATTATTCATTGAAATCAGTTTGTCTGAACATTTCACAGAAGCTTGCAATTAAATAAGTAAATCAAACAACCCAACATTATAAACAGAAAACGATACAGAGCTATCAGCAGAAATAAGTGTCACACTCCACCAAGGATAGACAAAGAAAAATGTTTTTCACCTGGCGCCTAAAACACACCCAGGTAGGCAAACGGCCCTGAGTAGGGCCTTCAAAAGCTGGGGAATTATCACCAAGAAGGCTCAATCCCCTCTTGAGGTAAAGAGGGTCTCTCCAGATGAGCTTAACAAGCAGATTTGTATGGGAGTAAGTGTCCCTGGAGGTATCCCTGGAGTTCCTTGATTCTGTGCCCAGAAATGGACAGAAAAGCAATGACGCCATTTTAAAACTAGCTCAGCTGCACCAGCCAGAAGGGTAGCAACTGTATTTTGAACCTACTGAAGTTTCCATATGGACTTCAAAAGGCAACTCCACATACAGCACCTCCGAGCCTTATTCGGGTATTACCAAAACATGTATAACAGTGGCCAGACTATCTCTATTTTTTGGGGGGGGGGGCTGTCTTTGGGATCTTCTGTACAGATGCTTTAGACTAGTACCAACTATTCATTTCTCAACAGAAATCAATGAGAGTCCAGGGAGTTGCCCTGCAATGCAAACCAACGTATTTTTGGGTGAGCTGTCACTGCAGCCCAAAAGTTTGATATACACACTGCATTTTTGCAATCAAACTGTGATCTAGTCACTTTATCCCTGGCACCTACTTCTCTCTAATTAGTCAAACCAGCCAAGAAACAAAAAACTTGCAGAAACAAGACCAGGGTAAGATCCTAAACAGCTTGAACACAGAGCAAACAGGGTGGCAGCAGCTTATACTCCTGTTAAGCCCACGTGGGACCCAGGCAACTCTGAAAGGCACATATCCAATTTCGCTAAAGCCAAACTGCTCCGAGTCCGATAAGTTGCTAGATAGCTGACAGCTTAGCACCCGCAGAAGCTCTTAAAAGAAAGTCAGAACACGCAAGTTAAACAAAAATGTTGTTGTTGTTGTTGTTGTTAAACAATAACCTAGGGAAAGGATGGGAGGGTCCTTTTTCTAGAAGACCAATCCACACAGTGGGGTACAGCAACACAACCACATGCTCACCGAGTCCCTCCTTCCCACTCAAAGAATAGGATTTCTAGACTAGTAATGCAATCGATATCTTAGCAGGATTCTACAATTCCCCATGACCGACATGAATAAACTATTAGGATTATAACAAACGAAGGGAACCTGCAGCCGCTTTCGCGCGACGATGCCCCATCCAGCCCTTGCCCAGAACAACTTCTCTTTTCCATCCTCTGGCATGCCCACCCCTGCCGTAGAATAACAGGGCATCATCAACCCGCCCCCTGATAGAGCTCCATCTTCCAGGCTGTCAACCCCCCTGAACTTGCTCTAGATCCCTCTTTCCTCTGCGCGCCCCCTCGACCCCAGGCTGGCACGTGCATCTCGTCCTACCGCGCCAAGGCTGCTGCCGGCGAGACCCCCGCACTCTTCCTCCAGAAACTCTATTTTCAGGGTTGCTAATTTCTAAGGTCGTAAGACCCGCCCACTTGACGGAGCGAACGCCTTCTTTTCCACAAAGCGCAATAGCATTGCTCCGCCCGTCCTCTGCTTGATTGGCCGAAGAGACTTGAGCCCCGTCCAGTAACGGAGGGAGAAGAGGCCATTAGGAAGAAGAGCCGACTTTCGCTGCGGGCGATTTCGATTTCCCAGGAATGATGTCAGCCAGAGAGGCGGGGTCTGATTTGGCCTCCCTGTAGAGGAAACGAAATTGATTGGTGGCCGAGAGAGAGGATTTTAATCTGTTTACTTAGGCGTCCCGTGTGGCTTGTGACTATGGCACACAGGCGTTGTACATCTTGTGGGGTTTGTCGGATTTCTTCGCCTAGTTTACAGGGCTTGCAGCTGAATACATGAAGGACTCTGTTGAAAAATATTGTGTTTTTTCTTCTTTCCTTTTATTTGTGAATAGAAATAACAACAGAACCAAAGGCGGGAAAAATAAAACGTCTGGAAGACCGTTTCAGTGGTGGTGTGTGTGATGGCCGATTCACACCTACAAGTTTTCACTTGATGTTGCAGTCATCGAGTGTTGAACGTGCATGCACGAGCCAGCTTTTACTCCTTAGTAACCGTGCTTAGGATGTATGTTAATAAAATTACCAGAAATGGATACAGAGAACAGGAATCAACAGAAATCAACCTCAAGAGTTTGAAAGCCCTGCCTCCACCCTTCTCCCCTAACAATGGGATGCCCTTACAAATGCCTGTCATGGTGCTATTAAATATTCTTTTTCTTATTGATTTAGCTTCACCAGTGTATAGGATGCTTTCATAATAACATCAGCAAAAAGCAGATTTCGGCCCAGAGGAGCGTACATCTAAGTTAGAACTGTGAGGATGATATATGGGGCTGAAAGAGTCAAGCGTAACTCCACATAAAACCAAGTCCCCCTTACTTGACAAGTTGTAAACAAGCCCTTTGAAAAGATGTGGTGCTAAAAGGACAGCAATGGTTTAGAATTCTTATATTTTTTAAAATAACCAACTGTTTTTAGCACACTATTGTATTATTTAAAGTAGTAATTAAGGTGCAAACACCCATGGTGCGTAGACTAAGCCCCCCCCCCCTCATCTTGGAGATGATGAGCAAGATAGAGGCAATTAAAATGCCTCCTGTCTCCAACGCTTCCTCCAAAAGGGAGGCCAGGGAAGTCTTGAAACTGCTACAAACATCTAGGGAGGTCATCTAGGGACAGGAGGTCTAGTCGAGAGGGTTAAACCCACCGTTATGCCCGAAGATAAGATCCAAAGGTCGCCAGTTTGAGAACACCGGAAGTTTCCGTGAGCGGCAGACCTTGAGAATGTGATTGAGCTGAGCTGCGCTGTCTCCAGCTGCCTGTGAGAGAGGAGTTGTGCTGGGCCAGTTGTTTCTTTGGTGAGAGCAAAGAAGCCATTTATCAGCCAGCGGGAAGGCGATCGTCCGGCCAGAAAGAAAGGCTGGACTATGAAAGTTTCACTGAATGTAGTAGTTCTTGAAATATAGAACCTCTTTGTGATTTGTAAAACCCCTCAGGGTTAGAAAAAGCCTGCCTATGTAAACCGCCTTGAATTAAAGTCAAAGGAGCAATCTAATTACTAAGAAAGGTGGTATATAAATACTGGTGGTATTTTTTATTATTAATTATTATTATTATTATTATTATTATTATTATTGTCTATCAGCCCCAGCTGTCACAGTGAGATATCACAGAGGGGCCCACATTAGATGGGAAGCAGAAACAGCATTACCCCCAGTAGGTAAAAAGATATGTAAAATCCTTAGGGTAGCATTAGTCCTGAATAGCTTAATAAGCAATTGATGGACTGATAACAATGATTGTAAGTAACTCTGAGGACTTTCTAAAGGAATGTATGACTTATACCAAATAAGTGTATAAATATCATAACAAAAGCAACTATGCATGCAAGCTCTCTGGCATGAACTGCTTGCATTCTTTATGGCCAATAAAGTGGTGTTTTTTTCCCAGTATGCCATGAGATGAAAAAGGTTGAAAATCGCTGTGCTAGATGAATACACCCTCCTGGCCTCCCTTAGACATTTTTGCACGCTAAGAGCAAACATTATTCCTTCTTCCTCAGATATCAGACCAGGAAGCAAAAAAAAAAAAAAAACACCCCAAAAAACCAAAAACACCAAAGGGAATAGTATCTAATAGTTTCTCCTTACCTGGTACTCTTAACTGGATCTGCAGCTGAATGAGGGGAGGGGAATTGATCCATTTGCCTTCTGCTACCATCCCAAATTTAGGAGACCAGGCTAAGGGGGCCTTCTGGGAAAAATCATCCCTCCTATGGTTCTTAAAATCAATGCAATACCTTCAAGCGATCAGACATGATGACCCATTAGCCCAGCGATTTTCAACCTTTTTCATTTCACAGCACACTAAGAAAACACTAAAATTGTCAAGGCACACAGCACTGCTGTCCAGAGGCTTACATCCTCCAATGGTCCTACTAATATATGACCTTCCCTGAAGCTCCCGAGGCACACCTGCGGACCATTCTCAGTGCACCAATGTGCCCCAGCAGAGTGGTTGAAAATAGCTGCACTAGCCTCTAACCCACAAACATGGGCTGGGCAGGTAAGGTGTAAACATGTAGTCAATATACAGTGCATACTAAAAACTCAAAGAGAAAAGGAATAAAACAAAATGGGGAAAGGGGTAGAAAATGGTACTGATGAAGGAGGCTGGTAAAAATGCCTGTACTTGGCTGAATGGATCAAAAGAAATGGCTTAACCAGATTGGATGCAGTAATTAATAACATCCAGCAGGGTGAGCTGAATAGTCCCTTAAGAACAAAGCACACAAAACCCAACATACAAAAGTTTGCAGGCTGCCTTGGTGTGGAAAGAGGAAACAAAAAATGAACACCCTATGCACATCTAGTTAAAAATACAATTCCAGTTGTTAGTAACTAACGTTTTCCAGGAATCCTGGTCTTAGTGCTTACTGGAGAGTAAACAAGTATGATGTTTCCTTCTGAAAATCAGTGCTAGATTTCACACAGACCTGGCAAAACACACCAAGGATCCCTGTGCTTGAACATAAGTAACCTAGGTATGATGCAGCAATTTTCAACCTGTGTGTCACGGCATGTTGTTGAGCCACGAATGGACTTCAGGTGTGTGTGCCACAGGAATTTTGGAGGGGGTCATTTGTTAGTAGGGCCAATTTGGGACATGAGCCCCCTGCATTGGCAACACAGTGTGCCATCATGTCAATTGCCACAAAACTGATTGTGTGCCCTGAAAATTTTAGCGCCTTGTCAGTGTACCATGAGATGGAAAAGGTTTAAAAAAACCACTAGTTTGATGATACCATTAGGTTATCTGATTGGATAATTAGAACACACACACACCCAGCAACTCCATTTCATCCCTTTACTTAGGTAGGCTGGCTTGGCTGCCTAATTACTAGGCACAAACAAACTTAAAGATTCCTACTTCTGAGTCACTGTGCATGTGATTGTGCTGTGACCAACCATGTTAGCATCTGGGATCAAGGAGAATGACATGGAGCCCACTCCCTCTCCCTTCCTTTTGTTTCACTTTGCTGGAACTTGGCATGAACATTGCTTCTGTTCTGACTGACACCTTGGCATCCATGTTACCTCAGGTTCCCTGTATCTGCAACGCCTGTTCATTTGGAACAAAAAGGGTGCGGAGGAGGGAGGCTACCTGCTGAACTCTAGGGAAGGGAAACAAGGAAGAGAAGCTGGGGGTGCCTCTTCCACTCAGTTTCCATGGAGAAGGGGCTCATGACCCCACTCAGTCATTCTCCCTCCCACTCACTTACTTACTTACCTGCCCTCCCCCATTTTTCACCAGAAGGGTGATAAATTTGGAGGGCATAACAGGCAGGGAGGAGGCACATGTCATACCTACAAATATGTCAGACAGACATATATTGATTTACGGGATTTTTCTTCTTTGTTTATGCCTGCTGTGAAAAGAAAGTCCATCGAGTTTATGTCCACAGAACTTGTCACATACTCCCTTGTAGGCCATGCCCAGTCCGGAACAATCCATAGCAGGTTTCACTGCATGTGTTGCTGCATGCGGTTGTGAGGTGATTTTGAAGTAAACCCCTCTCCTCCATTCCCTCTTTAACATTCTGGAAAGAATTATTCATACGTGGCACTTTTCAAAAGAGAAAAAATACAGTTAATTTCCTATTTGTGTATTTGCATAACTGTCCCCCACCCACACCATTCCATTGCATCTGCTTTTTGTTACAGGGGAAAAGGGAGCAACAGCCGTGGCCCCCTCCAACCACAAGCAACATTAACACTGTGTGACACAACACTTTGATAGTGATTCCCATATGCTTTGAGCTCAGATGGGCTGATGACAGGTGGGTGCATGCTGTACTGTGCACCCAGGGCATCTGCAAATTGCAAATAGTATCACTAAGAGTGCAATCCCAACCTGGAGTTCGGCCTGCACAAGTCTCTTATGCCGGCCCAGGGGTGTCACAAACGCATCGTAAAGTATGTTTGCAGCACTCTTGGAATCAGGAAGGCTGGTACATGGATGTGCGCTGTCCTCCCTGACTCTGAGAGAGGTCCAACTGTGCTTTACAGTGCGCTTGCAACATTACTGGGCTAGCACTCCAGGTTAGGATTGGGCCCCAATACTTAGAACTTTATGGGTACTATAAAGTTAGCTTTGGGCAATATTTGTGAAAGAAGTATGATGCCACTTAATAGACAAGCAGAACAAGCAAAAGGAAACTGGAGAATCCATGAATAAGCAGCTTGCTTATGGAGGCTGCAGTCCTACACACAGTAAGGCTCACTGAATTCAATGGGACTTATTTCTGAGTAGACATGCATAGACTCATTTCTTCTAAGACAGTGGTTCCCAAACTGTGGGTCAGGACCCACCAGTGGGTCAAGAGCCAATTTCAGGTGGGTCGTGAAACAACTAGACCAGCCATATTGAAAATATCGGATAATGAGATGTTGGAAAGAGGGAGGACTGTGTGGTTGCTTTGCTTGTGACAAAATAGTTTTTTCTTTCTTTCTAATTCACTTTGCTATTGGAAAATGGTTGAGAAATAACCCAGCTTATTGCTACGTTCTCTGGTGTCACAATTGTGAGGGATAGATAATATTATTACAGTTTATGTTAATACTAACCATTAATTAATGTTATGGTATTTATTAACACAAGGCTCCAGTTTTGAATCTTTCAAAAAGGCAAAAACCAGATAAGGATAACTCTACATGTAAATAATGTTTTACTATACACAAACCACAAGTTAGATCCAATATTCAAAATGTATAAACGTTAAAGGTGCTTGCAAAGAACTGGAGGTTGGGAATAATGCTAAGAGTCTATTTCAGACACAATGACAGCGCTTCAGGCCTTAACATCACTTCCGGTGGGTCCCGGATAGATTGTCATTCTAAAAAATGGGTCCTGGTGCTAAAAGATTTGAGAACCACTGTTTTAGGATATGGCATAGGAGCTCACCATAAGAGGCAAGATGTTCACTTCCAAACAGTTGTACAATAGAGCAGTGGTATTCAAATGTTTTAGACCGGGACCCACTTTTTAGAATAGCACTCGTGTCAGGACTCACAGGAAGTCATGTCATTAACCTGGAAGTGATGTTGTGGCAGGAAGTGACATAATCAAGCAGGAAGTGCTGCCATTGTAACATAATAAAATGACACTCCTGAAATTCAAATTGGCATTCTTGGAGTGCAGCAATTGTACAGCCATGAAACATCCCTGACAAAAAGCAAGATTAGGACAAAATATTATGTAAAAACACTGAACTAAAAACATTTTTAAAAATAAACTCACTTGAAAATTCAAACTATTGACACTCACAAAAGGAATATAACAAGAGGAAGGTCTGCAGGTTCCACAATGGCTGCTCCCAGCTTTCCGCGACCCATCAAGTTATTCAAACCCACAGTTTGAATAACATTGCAACAGAAGGATTTACAAATCATAGGAAAAACAGAGTGGGTTAGATCTTCCAGGATACTGGTGTCCATGAAAATAGGCTCTGAAAGTAATTTAGAAAAGAAGGGTCTTCTACATAGCATATGTTACTTTTACTTGCGCTTAAAACACCAGATGTGGACCATTTGCAAATATTCAATTTTATTGCCAGCCACATAAAATTGGATATAGGGTGAGAGTGATGTTACTCATTTTATGATAATAACTGAACCAGAGTGGTTGATGGGGACTGGATACACCTCTTCTTCTTGCTGGAAGTAGTTGACCAAAGCACGCATACCATATTTGACTCCTGGCTTTAGTGCTAGCCCAATGGCAGTACCGGCCCCACCTGTCCCAGCCAACAGTGCATCATAGCCCAAGTCCATGGCACCTTCCAGAGCACGTTCTTTTGCCACCTCTGTGCAGTCCTGGGTTGCATAGTATATGCTGGTTCCCAAGTTGTAAAAGGTGCTGACCATAGGGACCCACTCCACAACTGCATGTACCTGTTGCTCCTTTTCACTAACACAGCTCTCTTCGATGGAACGCTGGCTTCTGGCAAGGCTGTGGCACTGATGTAGCCAGGAATGGGCACCGTGATGTGGCAGGAAGTAGCTGCCATTTCGCATCACTACTCGGAAGGAATTGTTGCTATGGAAGGACATTCCAGCACATGTCTGGCCCAAACGGCGACAAGCTGTGGCTGCTGCCTGAAACCCTCTGTAGACCCTGTGCACCTGGCCATGCAGGAGGGCTCCATTAATGCGTGTCAAACCTTTGCAGTGCCGAGCTCGGGTGGATGCTAGCTGGTCTAAGTTGAACTCCAATGCAGTATGGCTCTTGCCCTGATGACTGGAATTTGCGGTTCCCAGACTGCCTGCAATCATCAGCAAGAGGGCATTCGCATCCGTCTCTCCCAGCTCCTTGTGGAGGTGCAGGACCAGGCTTTCTGCATGCCCACTGCAGCCTGCACCATGCAGAGCAAGTGCCAGTGCTGCCTGAATATACATCTGGGGCAGCCAGGACACATTGGCAAAATTCTCCAGGGCATCAGGCATCAAGTCCTCACAGGAAATTCCCTTCTGGGGCAACTGGGACTGGAAGAATTTAGAGGACACTGAACTGAGCAAGGTTTGGAGGGTGACATGGCTGCGATCAGAGGTGGACTGGTTGGCTTCAGAAGTGTTTCCTGGCAGGGTAGCCACAGGCAACAAGTACCCTTCCAACCCATGATACGTCAGGAGGCCAAAGAGGGTCAAGACTGTATACAGAGGCAAGTACATGTTGTATCTTCGCTTTGGGCCTGTTGACAATAGGGAGATGTTAGTACTGATTGTCCTAGGATGGAGGTCGGCAGGCTTATAATGCAGCCAGAGCTAAGGATATCTAGCTCTGGTGATTACCTGGACTGGTAACTGCCTGGGAACACGGCCTTGAATTTCATGAAGGAAGAAAAGCACAATATACATGTAACTTAGAACTCAAATAGCGCCTGCTATAGCTGAACAATATTTCTGGGGCACTAATCCCACACTAGCACAGGTAGTAGTTGGATGGGTACCACATTTAAAGCTGAGATCAGTCAACTCAGATAGATTAATGGAGGCCGGCTCTGTCAGCAATTATTTACCACAATGGCTAAATGAAATTGACAAGTTCAGAGAGAAATGACCAAATAGTGGAGGCAAACTACAATCCTACCTGCCTGGCAGTGTCAAAGGTCATTTGACTGGCCAGAATGCTGGAGTGGGCAAAACACGGTAGGCTTGGTATGGCTGTATGCATGCCTGAATTGAAAGACAAATTTCAAATTGACACTGTAAGGCAGTGGTTCCCAAACCTTATTGAGTGGAGGCTCCCTTGACCTACTGGGGCCATTGGCCATGGCTACAATCCGATATACAGTACTGTGTAGGACAGCGGGTTTTTCTCGAGAATTCCACTGCTCCCCTGGCTGGTTTACACACACACACACACACACACACACACACACACACAGAGAGAGAGAGAGAGAGAGAGAGAGAGAGAGAGGAAACTACTGGTATAAGGTGATTTAGGATGTATCCTTACACACTTCATGGATTTACAGGAGAGGGTTCCCTAGGTCTAGACAGGGGACACTTGCTATTCTTAACTGCTTTATCTTCTGTGGGGAAAGTAGTACAGTAATTTTCTCTGTGGTGGAGAGAGGCTCCTGGGGACTTCCTGTATATCTGGTAACAGTCCTCTGAACAAACCATCAAGTTGTAAGAGTGTGTGTGTGTATGTCCGGTCCACTACAGAATCACCCAAAATGCCTAACAGAATGAAGAAAAGGTTGTCTGACACAATAAACAAAATTTAATAGCTTTACACTGCATCAATGAAGTGTTAAAGTCAACAATGAAAATGTTTCAGAAGTTCTAGCATCCCATAATGAGGCTTAGCACCTCAAACCTTAATTGCAAACTATGAGCAACTGTCCCACATTGCAAAGTTTTTCCACTTTGCCCATGAGTTTTTCCACCTTATGCTTTCCTGATCCATATTTTATTTATTTATTTATTTATTTATTAGATT
This sequence comes from Lerista edwardsae, assembly GCA_029204185.1. NCBI lineage: Eukaryota > Metazoa > Chordata > Lepidosauria > Squamata > Scincidae > Lerista > Lerista edwardsae. The sequence goes on from JAJKFI010000076.1 coordinate 1,370,354, forward strand.
TTTACCCCGCCTTTTAGCCCAGAGGCACACAAGGCGGCATTACAATATAAAAATTAAAAAACAATTTAAAAACAATATTAAAACCATACACTAAAACAGAATTAAAACAAAAAAAAATACAGTTTAAAAACAACAAGCCCAGTGGATCATAAAACTATAAAAATATAACAAGCCAACCAGCCAGCCAGCCAGCCTGTCAACAATTAAAAGCTTTTTGGAATAAAAAGGTCTTCAACCCCCGCCGAAATGTAAACAAAGAGGGAGCCTTTCTCAATTCTAAGGGGAGGGTATTCCAGAGCTGGGGGGCCACCACCGAGAAGGCCCTCTTCCTGGCCGCCGCCCCTCTCACTTCTCCTGGTGGCGGCACAGTCAAAAAGGCTGTGATCTAAGAGTACGGGTTGGATTATTATATATGGAAGGAGGCGGTCCCTCAAATACCCCGGACCCGAGCTGTAAAGGGCTTTAAAAGTCAAAACTAGCACCTTGAATTGGGCCCGGAACAGAACCGGCAGCCAGTGTAGTCGCCGAAGCAATGGCTCGACAGAGTCAAACCGACGTGCCCCAGCAACCACCCGAGCCGCCGCGTTCTGTACTAGTTGTAATTTCCGGACCGTCTTCAAAGGCAGCCCCACGTAGAGCGCATTGCAATAGGCTAATCTAGTAATTTGTAAAACCACAGCACAAAACAGATACACTGTGAAAGGAAGTGTGTGATGCCCATGCCTTGAAAGCACGGGGGCGCATTACCCATCAGATAGTACATCTTACACAGAGGGCACATTGCCAAGCTGTGCTAGATCCTCTGTCCTGAAGAGAGCTTCCCCTAAAGCCCGCAGGAGCTCACCCAAGAAAGAGAGCACTTCTAGACCGCTGCCCTACCAGGAGGAGAAATCCAAAATTTGAGCCAACCTCCTAGAACCTCCTCTTGGGCATGAGGCAAATTCATCTTCTTCTCAGCCTCTGGAGCTTAGCGGGAAGGTCCATTGAATAAAATGGAAGACCTTGCCTTTGCAAGACACTGTACTTTGTTGTGTGTCAAACCCTCCCCCCCCAATTCCTGGACCTTATATAGAAAATCTTGGTATGGATAATGGATAGCCTTAATAAAAGCAGTAGGGACAAGTGAAAATCTGTATAGCGAAAGTACTTATAAAGAGGGAAAAGCGTATTTTCAAATGTAAACAGGCGTCCGAATTAAGATAACATGCATGACTGTGATAAGGAAGCTGCAGGGCAGTTTGAAGCTAGACACTGGCAGTGGTCAGGGGAAGAGGGTTGCACAGTCTCTTCGAAGGCCATGTTTGCAGCTGCTTTTCCACTGGTTTGCCTAAACCCCATTTGGACTCACTATTTGTCCTCTGCTTCCTTGTTTGGCAGAAGCAGATTGGGGAGGGGGGGAAACAGTGCATTTCACTGGGAGGAATTCACTCCCACTCTTAACAATATCCAGACAATGAATAGCATCTTAATGAGTAAGCCAGTAGAGTGCCTATTGAGGAATCAATCTGCGGGCAGTGTCTACTGCTTGAGACAGAGCTGTTCTCAGGCAGCACAATGGCTATGGAGCAAATCTGTAAGCTGAAGCATGGCTCTGCTTCAAATAGAAGGCTAGAACCTTTTCTGGGAGTAGCAGCCCAGCCTGCTACTTCACAGTCACTTGCATTTTGTCACACTTTGAGAGTTTGAACTTCATAGTCACAAAGGGGAGCTGTGGAATGTTCTACTGGGTGGCGGCTGGGATGGGCCAGGAGGAACAGCTTGTTTCTCTGCCTCCTAGCAAAATAAACCCTAGCTCTGAGACTGGAAATTGAGGATGGGGAGATAAAATAATGGAGACCATTAAGAGAGCAATATTGGGTTCCAAAGGTTGCATGCTGTACAGGATAGAGGTCCTCATGGAGCTGTTTAAACAAAAGGTCAGCCAATAGTTTCACCAAACACAAAGGTTTAAGCAGACAGGCTACCTTTCCTCTCTCAGGCAACAAGCCAGATGCTAGAACCCCACTAGTGAATTTTGTTGGGAAGGGCAATTAAAACTGGTGTATGCACTGCTACATTTGCCTGTACAAAGAGTTTCCACTGGTTGACTGTCCCTGTCTCCGAGCTGGTGGCTACAATCAGACACACCATACCAATTTGCCAGATTATGTATTTCCCCCCTCAAATGCTGATTCCCCTTGTGAAAATATAGCAGGATTTCCATCTGCCTGGCAAAACCTCTCTCCCCGAGCCTGTTTCCCAAACATTGCTGCATACATGTTAACATGCCTACCCTCTCCCACCCCTTTCTCCACCATCAGAAGGGAACAGCTTACCTATCTGGAGGTCCAACTAGATGAAGTAGCAGGGCAAGAGTTAGGAGCACTTTCGGTTGGTGTTTACATATATCCCTTCTGGTCAGGCTTATCAGCAGACCTAATTGCAACACGCTTCACTGGCAAATTCAAGCCTTGATTTCCATGCTCTCCATGCGAGGGCTTCAAAAAAGCAGGGGGAGGGTCAGGTCTTCTTTCCTACTAATTCTTGTCCTCATGCAGTTTTTGCAGTTGGATAGCCTACAACTTTTTAAGAATGGTCCCTGATTAAGTCCTCCACAATGCATCAGAGCTATGCAATGTCAGAAATGGTGATCAAGAATGTGGTACCTGGCAGATATTAAACAATAAAAAGGTAAAGGTTTCCCCACGACCGAATGGTGTAGTCGTGACCGATTGTAGAGGGCGGTGCTCATCTCCGTTTCAAAGCCTGTAGAGCCAGCGTTTTTGTCCGAGGACAAGCTTCCGTGGTCATGTGGCCGGCATGACTCTACAGAACGCTGTTCCCTTCCCACCGAAGTGGTCCCTATTTATCTACTTGCATTTAGGTGCTTTCGAACTGCTAGGTTGGCAGGAGCTGGGACAAGCAACAGGAGCTCACTCTGTCATGCAGTCTCGAACTCCCAACCTTCCGGTTGGAAAGCCCAGCAACAGCGGATTAACTCGCTGCACCACCACGTCCCTGCACGTACTAAACAATAGGTCAGCCTCAATAGGTAGAGTGGGAATGTAAACAGTGGCATTGCTAGGGGGTGGATACTGCATGGCATGAGGTGCTCAGGATGTGCGACACCTTCTGTGTCTACTGCCCCAAATTGTAAACTTGTGGTATTTTCAAATAATATCATGTTACAGTAAATATCATTCGATGTGTAATTCATAGCAGAATGCAATGAAACGAAGTGTTGAAATATCTGTATTCCAGCAGGATTATAGAAAAAAACCCTGGAAAATGAAAACTACCCTCTGTAACAAAAAGTAGATTTAATTAACTCAAAAACCAGTGTGGTTGTTCTGAGAGGTGCTCTGTTCAGTGAGGTGTTATGACACAGCAGGGACCTAATAGGTATTATTCAGTATTATTATTAGTATTATTATTATTCAGCTCTTATTTTCATGTATCAAAGCTAATACTAGAACTTAGTTGTGTGAGTGTCATCAAATTGGCCAATGGTTTTTGGTCAGTTACTGATTTAAGAACATAAGAAGAGCCCTGCTGGATCAGCCCTGCAGAAGACAGGATCATTACAGGGACATACTCATTTGGGAACAGGTCCTGCTGCCTTACAACTGATTCCAGAGAACATGCAATTTTCCGCTAGCAAAAGCTGCATAATGTAACTACTTCTGCTGGCTGCATTCCAACTGGAATACAATATACAAACAAAATGTTCTTGTGACCTGTGTCACTGTGAATCTGCTCAAGGACTGAATTCAGTGCATTTGCTCTGCGGAGGAACTGCCTCCGAGTCACTGAGTCTGCTACTTTCTAAAATGTCCTATCTGTGACCAAAGTTCACAATTTTTAGAATGAGAGTAAGGGTCAGACAGATAAGGCTCAAACTTTTAGCAAGCATTGCTTGCTAAAAGTGTACTCTAACTAATGAAGTGTGCTTCATTCGGAACAGCCTGAGGGCACAAGCAGGCACATGGAGTAGGTTATTTCTTTCAAATCATTTTCCTGCCAAAAATCACCCCTCCCTTGCCAGTGATTAGGTATTTGCCCCCAAACAGTTGTTTTCTGAAAATAGCTGAACCAGAGGCTTTTCAGAAATGCTTCAGGCAGGGACTTTCCCAGCAAGGTAACAGCACAAGGGGGGAGTACATCTTCCCTATACTTCTGATCATGTTTGAGGGCCTTTCCTGTGGGGAAAGACATTTACACTTAGGAGCATTTATCTTTAGCAAATATTATGCGAGCCCCAAGTTTAATCCTAATGCTCTCTGTTCTTTGTTAAAAGTTATAGTAAGTTGATAAATGGCTGACAATAGACCAAGAGGTTTTTTTAATGGACAAATGTCAACCTTAGGTAAGTCTATGATGGGACGAGGATTTGGAAATAAATGTCTCCTGCTCCCTAGGGAGGCAAGGACTCCAAGTCTATGCAAAGATAAACAGTGGTTGAAGAAGCATCTCTTCCAGGGACATGTCCTGCTTTTATGTTTCTGCATGACAAAAATTAGAGTGGCTAAGAAGTTAAAGCACTTCAGACAGTAGAAATAGAGTGAAAAGAACCCCGAGTCAACATCTCCAAGGATTACTCAAATTCCAATAGTACAAATAGCATCATCACACCGATTCTCACCTGACCTGCTATTTTTCCTGAGTTAAGCAGAAACTCTGGGCCCCTGCTGATGTATCATCAGCATGAAAGTATCTTTCATCATCCACCCAGCCCCAAACATTTATTTTAAAACATGTGCATGCTCATCCTGATCGGTCTTCCCAGGTCTCCAGCAAATCATAGTACCCCCTGCCATGTTTTGTTATTATTAATTATGTCCAAGCAGGAGCCAAGAGAGGCCCTGCTTTGGTTGTAATTGTTTCTATAATAAATTTATCAGCACCCAGGAACCTATCTATTTAGCTTTAGAACAAAAACAAGTCTGGATCAGGGTGGGTACGGCTTATGAAAAGGCACTGCTGGCAAAATCTAAAGGGAGTCAGCGCAAGATTGAAGCCAGTAGATTGCACCAACAGAATTTTAAGACAAAATAAATAAATAACAAAACCTTTCCCTATAACCTTTACCTTTTAACTCTTGCCCAAATCTTTTGCTGTTTTGAGTAGCCATGTGAAACAAGGTAGTGAAACGGATACATTTTATTTGGTTCTAGAATTACTCAACCAAGGCTTTTTAATCTGGGTATCAAAAATACAATACATATTAACCACACAAAAACGTTACACATAACCATGACTTTGGGGTAGCAGAAGATCTCTGAACAATCATCATGAAGCAATCCCTAAAGTCCTTTGATATTGCGCCCATCAGAACTGCCCAAACAAAGTCAATAACAAAAGCAGTAAGTATAAAGCACAGAAGTATCTTGCTTGAAGAGATCATCTGGGCACAAAAGGTGGCATGGGAATCCTTCTTACCAATACAGTTGCATCTTTTGAAGCTGACCACCACTATTCAGCTAAAACATCTGACATTACATGGGATTGTGCAACTCCCGCTCCAGCACCCATTTTCAGAGGACTGTTAGGGCAAGATAAGGCGCAATGGAAATAGCAGAGACAGAAGAGTGCGGGCAGGCATTTTAAGGCAACATGGGACTACAAGCAGAATCCTAAACTGGAGTTAGGCCGGCATAAACTAAGCCAGCAATGTTTGGCCAGCACAAGGACCACCATAAAGCACGTTTGGACAACTCTCGGAGTTGGGGAGGATGGCTCACGTCTGTGTGCTGGCCTCTCTGACTCCAAGAGTGGTCCAAACATACTTTACAGTGGCCTTTGTGCTGGCCGAACTTTGCTGGCTTAGTTTAAGACGGCCTAACTCGGTTTAGGATTGCGCCCTAAGTAAGAGGACACGGCCATGAGGAGGAAGTGAGGCAAATCCACAAATCAAGCAGTTTTAGATAGGAAGAGCCAACTCCCCCCCCCTAATTTCTACCTAATGACCTACTCTGCACGCATGGCCGTCCACAGATATATTCAGCAATGCCACTTCTGGGGGAGGTTATCAGAAGTTACACATAATGATCCACAAACAGTGTGAGTTTGTGTTTAAAAGATAGTTGATCCCATACCCCTTGCAGCTTGTAAGACAAGCAAAGCAGCATGGGAACAAGCCTGATCTTAGTTCTACTCTACTCTAAGTTCTGCTCTACACCTTCCTCTTCACCAGATTCCACTCTTTTTTTCACATTCATGAGTCCAAATCTCTACAACCCCTCCCCAACATTTTTAAAAGGGTTGTGCACCAAGAATGATAATAGACAGTTTCCAGTATGGTCCAAATAAGGTCCCCTTGCTTAAGGAGACTGGTTGCAGCCTTGCAGCTGGAGGTGAGTGCAATCCCATCTTGAAGGGAAGGAGGGAGGGGGCTTCGTCAATCGTCCTCATCTTCAATTCGCAGGCACTTCCTCTTGGCAATGAGATGGGGCCCATCCTCCTCACTGGAGCCTGCGGCACCAAGTCAAATACAACATGCATTAAGAATGGACAAGATTACATTATAAATTCATGTTCTCACTTACTCAAAGTGGGTAGTCACAAGGTATAAAAAGAGAGCAGGATTCTAAGGAAAAACAATATGGAGGGACAAAAAAAAGTTCATTTTTAAAATGAGTTGGTACAAGAACTGCCCCCTCTCAGTACAACTTGCCTTGCTATGGGATTCTTAGCATGTCTCTTGATCGAAAGGAGGAAAATCCAAAGTTGTGACTGATGTAACAAAACAGGCATCCTCCTCTTAGAATAAACAACTCTAGTAAATTTCCTAGTAATCTTTTAGCTACTCTTAATTGCATCTCTGCTGCACCCCATTTCCCTCTCCCTCTTCCATTAGTATACTGAACTACTGAAACTACACGACTCACTGAAACCACACTGATGCTAATGTCTCTCTGATACTAGTTCTTCTGAAGAATGTATAGCTGATGGAACGGACAGCACAGAAGAATCTCGACCCAACAAGAAGAGGCAGAGGAGGGTTGCTGTTGGGGACTCCCTGCTTAGGGACATGGAACCTGCTGTGTGCTGTCCCGACCCCCTTGCTCATGAGGTGTGCTGTTTTCCTGGTGCCAGGATCTGGGATGTGACAGAGATTGCCAAAGCTGGTTGAACCTATGGACTGTTATCACTTTTTGCTCATCCACGTAGGAATGAATTACACTGCAGGAAATAGTTATAGGCAGATTGTTTCAGACTACGAGGCTCTGGGCAGGAGAGTGAAGGATCTGGGTGTGCAGGTGGTTTTCTCATCTCCCGGTAACAGGCAGAGGATTTCAGAGGGAAAGAAGAATCCTTTGGGTGAACAAATGGCTACGTTGATGGCGTCGTTGGGAGTTTTGGCTTCTGGAACCATGAACTGTGCTTCCTGGATGAAGGACTGCTGGCACGAGACAGGTTGCACCTCTCACGCAACTTGAGAGGGGGAAGAATGTTTTCAGTGGAAGCAGGGCGAGGAGGCAAAACCTCAGCTTTAAAATGGCAAAAGCATAGCAAAACCTCAGCTTTAAAATGAAGCCTGAGGAGGTTGGAGACGTCAGTCAGAAGCCTAATTTGCAGGTAAGTGCTTCAGATGGGAACCACAGGGGCACCATTGTAAACAGGAAGTCTTTAGTTAGCCCAGACTAACTTAAAAAGGGGAAGGGATACAGGTTCGTAACCTCCAGGGCTTATGTTGCATATATACAGATGCTCAGAGCATGGGAAATAAGCAGGATGAGCTTGAACGTCTAGCAAATGAAGGTAAATTTGACTTTACCTTCATTATTGAAACCTGGTGGGATGACTCTCATGATTGGGCTGTGCAAATGGAAGGCGCATTCCATTTGAACTGTGAAATGTTCAGGAAGAACAGATACGGTAAAAGGGGATGGGAGTTGCATTATATGTTACGAACATATACACTTGCTCAGAAAGCCAAAATAGTCACGATAGCCTTGTGGAGAGCATCTGGGTAAACGTTAGGGGGAAAAGCAACATTGTGGTGGGCGTCTACTATAGACTGCCAGGCAAAGGGGAGGAGGTGGACGATGCTTTCCTGAAACGACTACAGACATTACAAGACAACACTAGGTAGTTGTAATGTGAGACTAACTATCCGGGTATCTGTTGGGAGACTTTAGCTATCTGGGTATGTTGTTGGCCAAGTATGGGACAAACTCCTGCAAACTCCTGTTGTGCCTGGAGGAAAAATAGTTTCTACTTTCTGGAAGATGAAAGAATGAGAGGAGGAACCATCCTTGACATGATCATAACCAATAAAACCTAAATGGTTGATGAGGTCAAAGTAGTAGGAACTGATAGCGAGAAATTAATGGTTCTTTTCCCTGGAAAACATACCTACGAGGAATGGTATGTTTAGCCTGGAGAAGGCTGAGAGGGGATATGATAGCACTCTTCAAATACCTAAAGGGATGTCATATGGAATAAGGGACAAATTTGTCCTCACCTGCCTCTGACAGTAGAACTAGGTCCAATGGGAACAAACTGCAGATTCTGGTTGGACACCAGGGAGAAATTCCTGATGGTAAGGGCGCTTTGACAGTGGAAGAGATTGCCAAGGGAGGTGGTGGATTCTCCCTGGAGATCTTCAAATAGAGGCTTGACGGGTACCTACTGGTGGATTTCCAGCAGCAGACGGGGGTTGGACTAGATTACCTTGTAGGTCCCAACTCTATGATCAGTGACTTACAGAGGCTGAGTTTTCTGAGGATAGGTACTCTAGGCCCACAGGAGCCTTTATTTATTTTATTTATTTTTTTGTGGCAAACTATTGATTCTCCCAAGGACTACAACAGCATTCAGTCCAACATAACTGTCTTTATGGTCTGGCGAGGACCACCTCAGAGAAACACGGAAGAAATAATGGTATGTGGCAGACAAGATCAGGCAGTGAGAATTGTGATGCAAAAGAAAATTCTAGTCCAAATAGGCTACAGAATGTGACACATACTTTGGCTGTCGTTTTCTGCTTCATTGTCACTGATCAAGCGGCTCCTTTTGGGGCCTGGAGGGTGCTGGCTATATTCCTCCCTGCAGATAAGAATGACAAAGTAAGGATGTTGGGTGTATTTGCCACCAAGCATGGGGAAAGGAGTGATGGAAGGCAAAAATGCTATAGCTTCCCATTTGCATTGCTCTAGATCAGCCATTCTCAACCCTTTTTTGGTTCCCCTTAGGAGGAATTCTGAGGTTCCAGGACCCCCCAGTCAAACAAGGATACAACAAACAGATAAACATAAAAACCAATTATTTTTAGTTTTCAGTCTGTGGCCCTCTTCAAATATGCCATAGGGCATCTCAGGGGCCATATGGCTCATGCTGAGAATGGCTGCTTATGCATGAATAGCTCTGTTTTCCTCCTATGCCTCACTCCTAAAACACTTACGTGTCCTAGCTCAGGCAGCACAAACGTTTGAGGGGAGGGGAAGAGTATGCACATGGGTCAATTTTGGAAAGAAATAGTTTTGCAAAACAGCAAAGTTTCCCACCCCAAAAACTGTCTGATGTTCCATTTTGCCCCAAGCGATTCCTCAGTTCATGCTGGTGTGAGATATGAAATGCAAGCCTACATGCTAATCAGATCACAGGGAAGTCAGAGTCACACATCTAAAGGATTTTAGTGCCCTTGGCTGGTCCCAGTTGAATATGGTTATGTGCAGGGCAGCCAGCCAGGCAAGAGGGCAGGGGAGAACAGAAGTGCCCATCTATTTGAAAGTTTTTATATTCGAAATAGAAGCACAATTTGGATAAGTTGTGCTTCTATTCTGAATATAAAAGCTTTCAAATAGATAGCTGGCAGAACAGAACTGTGTGAGACTCATTTTTTTCCAATCCCTGTAATTCAGATCTTGGAACCGAGCCTGAAGGGTGGGTCTGTTCAGTTGCAAAACCATTGACAAATGAACAAAAGTTTCCACTGGACAGACAAGTGTCCAGGGATGTCAAAAGGGATGGAGTAGGTGAGTTTTTAGTTCCTAAAAAGCAAAACTGTATTGAAACACATAAGAGTTGGTTGAAACCTTGGAGGTCATCTTGTCCATCCCACCCTCTACCCCTGCTCAATGACGGCAGCTACAGCATCCCAACAGGGTTTTTGTTCTTCCATTCCCTTTGTACTTAGTTTAAAGCCATTCTGATTAGGCTTGCAAGGTTCTTGCCTGCTACTACCTTCTCCTTCTGCATTGCTATCCAAGATGCCCACTCTGGACATACATTACTCCTCTTCACCCCTACACACAGTCCCCAATTCTCACTTTTCTGCCGTCCCGCACTTTGGTTCCTCTGTACCAAGATCCTCTTCCTCTGAAACCAAACAGGAGAGAAAGTGTGTCAGCTAAAGACAGACCAAGCCAGTTTTAGACAAAGTTAACGCAAGAACGTAAGAAGGGTCCTGCTGGATCAGGCCAAAGGCCCATCTAGTCCAGCTTCCTGTATCTCACAGTGGCCCACCAGGTGCACACAAGGCAACAAGATGCCTGCGATGCAAGTTGCAAGCGATGAGGCAGCTGAAGAAACTATTTCCTGAACATAATAATTCACGCTCAGAATTCTGCACTTATTCAGGCCCCAAGGTCTTCAAACAAGGCACCGGAACATTTCAAAATAGCAACCATAGCTCAGGTCTTTTTTTCTTATGGCTGCAGAAAGAACCTCAATGTTTGACTATCACAGGATAGCAATAACTGCAGCTTTTGCTACAGAGAATGAAGTCTGTAGCTTCATTCACCTAAGGCAGGACCATAGCCAGTAACTCTGGGGTTGTCAAATCAGTTATAAGCCAGGGAAGACCTCAAAATACTTTTTAATAAAAAGGGACCGCCAACACAGAGAATTTAGTCTCAGTTTGCAATGCATGCACGGATTACAGCCATTGAAGTAGATGCCAGCCTTCATAATAGATTGCGTTGCCTCACATGTAAGCAGAACAATGCATATTCCAGCTTGAGACTGATGATGCTGGACATGCTTTGCGGGTTGCCAGGTGCTTGAAAACCTTCCCTGTCTCAAGCAGGCAGAATAACAGAAGGGTTATCAAGTCCTGGTGATATTTGGCTAGTGGGCCTTTTTTGCTTGATGGATCCCAAGTTCGGTAGGTTGGAACATGCATCGTCTCCAAAACCTGTGACTTGGCAGTGCAGCCTCGTATTTCACAATTCCCAGGCACAGACTGAAGCTAGTCTGCCAGAAGAACCTTTTCCTCCCACTTCTCACAAAACTTAATGCCAGAAGGCAATAACCAACTCACAAGTATGCTAACAAGTTCCTGCTACTAACTCTTTGTAAGCCCCCTTCAGCCACTGGCTGAGCTGCGGCGATGCCGTGGACTGTTGAGGAACAGTCCGACGTGTAGGTTTTCAGACTGAAGTGTCACAACACTCCAGCCTGAGAGGCCCTGTCACTTTCCTGTTAAGGGGCGGGGCAACTGCAATGGTGTGATGCAAGCCCCAGGATCGCACTGCAGTGGGGAAAAAACCGGCATCATTGTCATCACTGAACTCCAGAGCACTGTGACAGAAGCTACAATGCACAGGTTAGAGAGAACACTGCACCTACAGTAAGGGTATTAAAAAGGAGGCAAGACGGAGAAACATGGTGAGAAAGGGAGAGAACCGAGGCGCTGAATGAATAATTTGTCTCCTTTCCCACAACTCACCAGCTGCCTGTCCTTTGTCCTCTTCTGACATTTCTTGTTGGGCAATGGAAGAAGCCATTTGACGTAACCGCTCTGGGCCGAACTTGGTTGGAATGCGCCAGAAGGATTCCTGTATGAACAAAGACAATTTGTTTTTAAAGACGTGCTGCCAGCTCCTGGGCTAGAAGAGGACATCATCTGGTTCTGCTCCCAGTACCCTTTAATGCACAAGCCTCTTGCTGAAATGGTGTTAAGAGAAGGGTCGGGGTTACCCAAAATGAGAATAGTCAAGTTCACCCTCAATGAAGTCCTAGGCTATTACAAAAACCTGAACTCATATGATCTCCAGAGAAAGCAGCATGCCAAACGCAAATGAGAAAACTGCAGATAAAATTAAAACCTTTTTATAAAACGCAAGTATCAAATTCCAGGTATAGTTTATATACTTGGCCAATAAACTACTATACTATACTAAGTACAACTATATTCACATGCTGTAGCAAAACTATGCTTTGCCATTACATGCGCAAGCAGCAATCCAGCTCAAGCTCACAAGCTTCTGGTGGCAAGGGGAGGAGACTAGAAGCTTCTGGTAAGCAGTAAACTACTATCTGCTGTTATGGTCAAATGTGACAAAGTAAGGTTTGTGCACAGTATAGTGGGCAAAAGGTAACAGGTTTAGATGCCTGTTGGTGCGTCATTTGGAGTTTCCTTCCTCATGTATGTATTCTGGGAGATGCTGAGTTTTCACCTTGAGTTGAAATATGTAGGAATTCATGCTGAAATGAGTGAGCATATATAAATAACTCACAGGGCTGCTTTAGGCAATAGTTCTCCTCCCCTTCTAGTTACTTTCTCTAATTGCAAACCATCCCTCTATGTAAGCCAATTAAAACTATTTTTGAAAAATTATTGCACCCCCATTAGGAAAAACAAATAGGAGGGAAGAGCCAGGATGCGCCTACCACATTTGAGTGTGCAGGTCTGCTACTGCATGGAGCTTGTTTTGGGGGAAAGTATCATCTGAACTAGGTTGCCGAGAATCATTTAGAGGCAAGCTATAACTATTTTAATTTTAAAAATTCTCCAAAAACCACACACACACACACACACACACACACACACACACACACACACACACCCCTATAAATCCTGTTGACACACTCTCCCATCTTCCTTCCCTTCTGGGAAAATGTTACCTGCTCATTGGCTGGAGGTCGCAGCCCCAATTTCCGCAGAAGCTTATGGAAGCCCTTGTGCTCCATTGCATCTTCATTCTCTTCAGACAGGGGCACCAAAGGCACAGGCTGGATGCACCCTGATGAAACAGAAAGTCATCAAGCCAAGTTCTAATCATACAAGTCAGAGTGGGACACTATTTTCATCTACAGGTTCCTAGTGGATATTCCAATTTTAGCCAAATTAGGGAAGCAAAGGCACAACATTTGGCTCCATCCCCCCTAAATTAATTAGGCAGCGGCAGAACAAGAAATACAACCACGAAGGCACAGCTCCCGCCCTAAGACCCAACAATCACCCCTCTGTATTTACCTTCCTCAGCTCGGTCATCAGCCGTTCTGTTCAGACAGTTCTGGAGCCACAACAAGGGGCCAGACAAACCTATGGGAACAAAGGCAGAGGAGGTGATGAGCAAGCCCTTTTCCTGAATGAACTTGGACATAGTCCCATTGTCACTGCTTGATTATTAAGTAAGGCCTGGTATACACCTGTAGGGGGATGAGGTGGTAGAATTGACTCTATTTAGCTTCAGAACAAATGTCTGAATGATCCCTCCTCTTGTAAAATCTCATGCAAAAAGAAACCCAGCCAGAAGATTATGGGTTAGGCTCTTTCTCCTTGTTGTGCAAGTTTTCTGTCTGAAGGAAAGATTTTACATAGGTTTTCATTAAACAAACAGCATCCCCCACATACAGTCTGATGTGGCAATGTCCATTCTACCACTTCATCCTACTATACCTGCAGATCCATTCTAAGCCAGGGCAAGTAGAGAGGTAACTTTAGTGGGCATATAGGGAAAGCACCAAAGTCCAGAAACCATACAGGACACTCTCTTATTTAAGCAAGCATTACATGGCATGCAATAAATGTGAGGCTTATAGTAATTGTCTGATAGACAAGACAAGCCCCCAAAACCTGTGGCCTACAATAAGACAGGAATATATACAAAGATCTTCAATAATCGTAATCCTTCAAATCCTTACAAAATGTCAAATCATGTAGTTTCCATATCTACATTTAGTGCTTGTTTAAATGACTTCAAAAAGGGGTGGGTGGGAGAATTGCTTTCATTCTTCATGGAATGTCTGCAGCAGTGACAAGTTTTGTTAAGTGACAAGGCTCTGTCCAGAGCTTCCAAAAACTTCCTGAAACAAAGTAATGAATAAGGTCTCTCCTCCCAAGAGTAATGGCACTTCCAGCATTTCAGTTGGCCAGCTCCAAAAACTGCCCCAATGCTGATCCCCCTGCAAAGGAGGAAGACATCAAACTGTGCTCTTGGTAATTCTGAGGTTACTTGGAAGTCTGTCCTCCACTATCAATCTCCCCCTGTAGCTTGCAGGCATAGTGAAGTGCTGGGTTTATACGGAATGATAGCCGTGCCCAAGAGGCCTGGGCCAACGCCTGCCTAAACCGTTACCCTACCACTGGATGTTTCACAACTTGGGAAAGTCTGCTGCATATGCTTGGGAGTTCCACACAAATGGCAGCTAACAAAAATAAATATACGATCAACACCATAAAACTGTAATATGAATAATTTTAAAAAACGATAATGAAAGAAAGCTGTTAAAGACAGCCCATTCGGGTGGAGACTAAAATCACAAAAGCACAGGCAAAATGCAAAAGCAGAGCTACAGTACACACAATGGAGATGTCCAGGCAATAACAGTCAGTGGCAGTAAAATGGCAAGTAGAGGACATTCACAGGGAAAGACTTGCCTGAAGATACAAAGTTTAAGATTACATATTCTGGCCTTGTGTCAACAGGGGGCACTGATGAGCACTGCCATGGTGTACTGCAGTTCCCTCTTCTGCTACCCAGGATCTCCTGTACAGTCTCACCTTCCTGCCTCAGGCTTTGTACAAGTTCCTGGGCATCTCTGTCAAGTGTGACTGGCCCCTTTGCCTGCCTGTCCAAGGGCCTGCTGCCCACATCATTGCCACCATCCTCCCAGACGGACTCCTCTTCTTCCTCGCTATCCAAGTCATTCTCTTCTTCTTCCTCATCTTCACAGTCATTAACCTCATCCAGGTCACTGACCCCAAGGTCTCTGGAGAAGACGTCCTTGTTCTGAAAGGAAATATTTAGAACTGTATAGAGCAGCAAGGGACAGAGACCTCATGTCTTTCCCTCAACAGCCCACACTAGGACTCAAACCATGACTCAAACCAAACCAAATGTAAAAGCACCAATATTAGCAAGCCTGGCACACCACAACACGCAGTTTCAGCCTAGGCAGAATAGTTCACAAACCTAGATTTTGCAGGGCACTTTATGCATAGGGAGGGTAAAAAGATGGCTATGTGCTCTAGCCATTTATAGACTTGTTGTGATACTATAAGGGACGTGGTGGTGCAGCGAATTAATCTGCTGCTGCTGGGCTTTCCAACCGGAAGGTTGGGAGTTCAAGACTGCGTGACGGAGTGAGCTCCCATTGCTTGTCCCAGCTCCTGCCATCCTAGCAGTTCGAAAGCACCTAAATGCCAGTAGATAAATAGGCACCACTTTGGTGGGAAGTTAACGGCGTTCCGTGTGCTACGGTGTATAGTCATGCCGGTCACATGACCACGGAAACTTGTCCTCGGACAAAACGTCGGCTCTACAGGCTTTGAAACGGAGATGAGCACCGCCCCCTACAGTCGGTCACGACTAGACCATTCTGTCGTGGGGAAACCTTTACCTTTTTGTGATACTATAAACTAGATTCAAACCCAGAAATGTTCTAGCTACTGAGGAGAAAGGCTCCGTTACAGAACACTGACAATAAGCATTCTGTGAGGGAAGTTATTTATTTAAAAGATTTAGGATCTGTCCTTCTCTGAAAGATTCCAGATAGTGTTTTAAACACGAAGTTTAAAAAATAATAAACCCCTTGCAGCTGTGAAAAAATAATGAACAGAGAGCAAAAACACCACAATACAGCAACCCTTTCACAGTGGGAGAGATTTATAGCAAATTTTCAATGGCCTGCATAAGCAGAAAGAACTTCAAAACATGCCAGAATTCTGACAGAAAAGGAACCAGGTGCACCTTCATGGAGCAGAGAGTTCCACGGGTCAGGGGCCAGCACTGAGGAGGCCTTCTCATGGGTTCC
The DNA here is from genome assembly GCA_029204185.1 of Lerista edwardsae. Taxonomy (NCBI): domain Eukaryota; kingdom Metazoa; phylum Chordata; class Lepidosauria; order Squamata; family Scincidae; genus Lerista; species Lerista edwardsae. The sequence continues at coordinate 1,386,320 of JAJKFI010000076.1, forward strand.
CACCAGCCAAACATGAGAAGACATCAGGACACGCAACATTCTCCCAATTTGGTGGGCACACAGGACAAAGGCAGTCCTTAATATACCTTGGTCTTTAGCCTTTTAATGGTTAAAGCTAGCACAATCTGACTAAGAAAAACTTCATAGTGCTGAACAACTCAGAAGTGGGTCTTTAGAGCTATGTTTAGCCCCAATATGCTTGGAAATGACATGGTTTTGCAGCACGAAGGTAGGAAACCCGATTTTTGCACTTGAAAAAATTTTTTTAAAGACATTTAAACTGGGAACCAGGCATCTGTTGCAAGTTAAATCCACAGATGCCGGAGTCCTACTATATTATATACTGTGTCCTTTTGGCACTACACCCTCACTCTTCCTCCACCAGAAGCAGCCATGCTTAAAAAAGTGACTTATGAAATGATACTTGCAGGAACAGTAGTTAATTGCTTCCTTTTCAGCACAGCAGCCAAGAAAAGGATCAAACCAGATCTGCCAGACCACCAAAGTTCCAATGTGCGTGTGCCCTCTCATACATCCATGTTTCCATTCTCAGACATGAGCGCACACACACACAGCATGGAAATACGCATATAGAAAGTGGGACCCATACCGAACCAAGGGAGACGGCTTTGCGCTTGCGCTTCTTGTACAGTTCCTTACGGTCAGACACCAGCCCCATGCTGAGCAATTTTTCAATAATGCGGGCCTTGGAGCGCTTTGCTGTAATGTGTCTCATCACATTGCCCAGGATATCTGCCAAGGGGGAGAAACAGGGGCAAAGGAAGCATGAGTCAGCGGAGGAGAAGGGAGTATAGCAAAACATGATAGAAGAGTTTAGCCCAGCCCATACTGGTTCTCAGGACTATTTTCTCCTCCTAATGGCAAAGAAGTGGGAGAGTGTAGCTTAAAAAAAAGTATTAAAATCTCTTCTCCTGATCCCTCATCACCGCTAACCCAAATCAGCTAGCAAAGCAGATCTTGGCATCTGGCTAGGAGGAACTTTCCAACTACCCAGTTCTCACCATCTGTGCCTTGGAATTCCTCGAAGAGTCTCCGAAGCTCTAGCTCCTGATCCTGTGTCCACAACACGATGCGGGCTCCCTTCCTGTAGAAGCAAATATGCCACATGGCAACATACTGATAACTGTGATGCCCACTTCCACCCAGGATTTGTCAGGGAGCAACAGGGAAGGAGAAACCCAAATGCAGCAAGGAGAAAAGAGCAAGTCTCAATGCAAGGTTAGGAACTTGCTAGGCAATCTTAAGAAAGTCATTATATTCAACCCTAAAGGCTCAATGGTAGCCTTGAGACACACTGGTGCACCAGCACAGTAATAACCCCTCCTGGCATAGAAATCTCCCAACCGCTCACCCCCCCCCCCCGCCTGCAGAAGTGCAATGGATGCTGGGACATCAGAAAAATGCTGCTCTGGTGTAACTTGGACATAGTCCAGAGACTCTAGCACAGTATCTCTGCAGATCATGACCGAGTCTCCAGTGCAAGTGTCACCCCATCAGAGATGGAAAATGCATCTCCATAGTTTCTGCTATTCAGAGAGAACAGCCACCTACCGCTCCGGAGGAAAGTCTTGCACACTGTTTGCCAGCCCCATGTGCACCAGTTTCTTGGCCACCTGCTTACGTGTTCGGTTCCGGGCGCTCAGGTGTGCAAGAATGTTGTTAAGGACATCCTCACCTGGTGTTGGGAAAGGAAAAGGCATACTATGACTAGGCTAGAGCAGAAGATATGGCTCACACCCTCATATAAAAAAGAAAATGAAGCAAAGAATTTAAAAAGTTCTTTACCAAAAGCTGGGACATGCATTTTATTAGCACAATGCCCATAAATATCTTGTGTTGACCATCTGTAGCCTTAAGAATTCAATTGTGGTAAGGTGTCTGTGCTTGGGGTGGCCTACAGTCTCAGAAAGATTTGAAAAGGAAAAATCCAGGAACTGCCTTAATCCCAAATTGTAATATGGCATGAAAGCTTTACTTTTGTAGATTGCTGCATTTGTCAATTTCACCTACCCTTTTTTGAGCGCAACCTGATGCAAAGGAGGGCAGGGCTACTAGATTCCCAAGAGCTTTATAAAAGAATTTATAAAAGAATTTTTGCAGCTACAGTTTGTCATGCCATGTGAAAAAGCCACACTCAATATCTTCTACACAACAGTTGAAAATAAAGAAACTCTTTGCCCTTTCTCCTAGTCCCTCCTTTCGCTGCCCTTCTCTTTAAAAAAAACCTACACTGGCAGATAACGTGTGTTGTTGGTGTTGCCGCAGCCCACATGTGAAAGACCAACACCTACATACAGAGCCTGCACAATTCTAGGATTCCCCATCCTTAAATGATACTACAGCCCAGAATTCTGGGCTCCCAGGCCCTGCTGCAATTCTGTCCCACACAACCCAGCTCCATCTCACACAGAGACAATGACAACATCTCTTCCCCACCCCTCAAGTCTCTGCACACAACCTTATCTGGCCAGAGTATAAAATCCAGGCATCCTGCACAGAATCTCTAACTTGCTCTAGTTCCACTGCCCTACTCTGCCTGCCCAGAGATGCTCTTCTCCCTCTCTGAAATATGATTTGCTACCTTCCACTTCCTTGAACTTGTAGTAGAGTTCCTGCAGCTCTTCCTCCTCTTCTGAAGTCCACTTAGAAGCCTTGCGAGAGTCAGTGCTGAGAGAGAGAGAGAGAGAGAGAGAGAGAGAGAGAGAGAGAGAGAGAGAACTCTTAGAAATGTTTTAAGTGTTCTTCCTCAAAAAGGGAAAGCGTGCCTTTCCAGGGAGGCAAGGCTATTGCAAGCTCTTTATGTATCAGACTTTTCCCCAGATCTGATTTAGCTTTGCAGTGGCAGCTATCTTAATTTGCTACATACCACCACGGGCAACAATCCGGAGGCAAATCAAGAGGTATGCAGAGAGCGGCAATTTGGGGAAGGTGCAAGTTGAGGCCTTGATCTAGCACCCCATTTTCCTGCCCTGAAGTGACCCTCCAGAAAAACTGATTGCTGGGTGGAATTCCAGGTACTCACCGTTCACTTTCTCGCAGCAAATTGTACCCCTCAGTCATCTCTCGTACCACAGCGGTGCTTTTCCAGAACAATAGCTCCATGTAGGCCTTCTTGTTGGTGGACGCCAGTGCAAAGAACTTGCTCACAATATATTTGGCAAAGGTCACCATTTCCTAGAGTTTAAAGAAGGGAAAACAGAGAATGCCAAATGTCATGGTTCAATGGTCCTGACTGCTAATGCTGTAAGAATATTTCATGATTTTTTTTTAAAAAGTGTGTATCTCCCAGACCTTATTAAAGCAATATAAAGTAACCCAAGCAGACATTTTAAGGTCTGCTTAGAGATTATGTTAAAAAAATACCCCACAATATGAGACTGGAGGCATGTCATGTGTTGCTTAGAACAGAAAGTTATTAGCTGGTTAGGAGAGCAATTTGCCAAATGACCTTTGTAGCCAACTCTGCACATTATTTTCAGCAATTTGTAGACAGAAGAAAAAAATTCCCCAACTGTCTTTCCTGATTATTTTCAAAAGCATATATTTAAGAAGGCTTTGCAAGCCAAAAGATCACCATGACATGCACTTTCAAAAAACACAGAATCAGCTTGCACTGATATATCGTGTAAATACAACAATAGCGAGCTGGGCTTGAAAATATTTTTTAGGAAGTATCAGATTTAACTATAGTTAATTTTGGCCTAAATCAGAAGGTAGCCAGTATTAAAGCAAAATTCTCAAGTAAAAATAGCAAATTCCAATTCAGGACAAGAAGCTGGCCGCTCTAGTATAAATCAGACTTCAAAGGGTAACCAAAAGAGCAGATTTAAAGCATACACTTTGCCAAAAAGAAGCAAAGTACAACTTAAAAGTACTGCTGGCAAATCTGTTACCTAACTAATGAAAGTGCCAGAACTAAATGAAGGAAACTCTGAAGAAGAGATGGATGATAAAGGGAAGTCAAGAACTGGCAGGGTTATAGAATACAAGGAACTACCTTAGGCTGAAAACTCAGAACATTCTTATACCGTAACATTAATGGTAAAGGTATCCCCACGACAGAATGGTCTAGCCGTGACCGACTGTAGGGGGCGGTGCTCATCCCCGTTTCAAAGCCTGTAGAGCCGGCGTTTTGTCCGAGGACAAGTTTCCGTGGTCATGTGGCCGGCATGACTATACACTGTAGTGCACGGAACGCCGTTCCCTTCCCATCAAAGTGGTCCCTATCTATCTACTTGCATTTAGGTGCTTTCAAACTGCTAGGCTGGCAGGAGCTGGGACAAGCAACGGGCGCTCACTCCGTTGCGCAGTCTTGAACTCCCAACTTTCCAGTTGGAAAGCCCAGCAACAGTGGATTAACCCGCTGCGCCACCACGTCCCTTAACATGACATTACAATATGACAAAATAATATGATAGTACAAGAGTCTTACACTGTCCCACTGCAGTGGGACTTAGGATTCACAAGCATCCCAACCCAAGAAACTATCCCAGCCCAAGTACCCAAGAAACTTTGAAACACAGATAAGATGCCAGGACCAAATCTGAGATTTCCAAAGCAAAGCATATGCTTTAATTCAGCAGTTCCCAAACTTTTTAGTGCCAGAAACCACTTTTTAAAAATGGCACTCTATGGGGATACAGCTAGCATTTAAAAAAAAAGTTTTAAAGAAAAAAATATTTATATTTAGTATTTTATTTATCTGCAAAAATCCCAACAACTTTGATCCATTACTCGTAATGAAGCAGCCCTAATGAATAATATCAGGGCTTGGGAGGCTTCATTGGGAGACCAGCCTTCACCTGCCCCCACTACCTGCCATTAACAGCCTTGGGGGGGAAAAAAACACCAGACAAAAAGACACTCAAATATTTGTCTCCCTATACTATATTTATCCAAGCTTTCAAACTGCAAGAGCTCATCCGTTTGCAGGGCAGTTGGCAGCTATCCAATTTTTGAATAGCCTCAGGGCTTGAGGCAATTAGTTTTAGGCTCTTTCAGGCTGTTTGGGACCCACAAGAAACTGGCCCCCGACCCACAGTGTGAGAAATTCTGCTTTTATGGTTTGAACAGTGGCCCACCATTTAAAGAAAAAAAACACGTCTTCAGTAAAAGACAGCAACCCACCTTTCAATCCATTACATCTAGATTGATAATCCAACAAGCAATCCACAAGTTACAGGCAGTGGCGTCATCCTGGCGGAACGGCCCGGTACGCCGTTCCGCCAGTTCGGCGGATGGGCCCGGGCCGCGCCGCCTCTCCGGAGGACGGGCGAGCTGCTCCTGGGCCAGCCCTCCCTCCCTCGCGTCCCGAATTGCTCTGAAATGGAGCGATTCGCCCATAGGGGCGGAGGGCTGCCAATCATCCAGGTGTTCCGGTTCCTGGTGCGCCCGGATGACATCACTGGTTACAGGCCCTTACCTTGTAAGCTCCAGCAGCAGGATCACTGAGGAGCCGGTTGAAGAGGCAAAAGATAGAAAGCTGGAAGAGGAGGGCCTCCATCTTGAGGTCATAGGCAATGCGGTGCAACATCTTTACGATGCAGTGGTTGGTGTGGGGGCTGTTTTGCTGGTAGTTCTTGAAGAGCAGGACATAGGCCTTCACCACATTAGCACTAGCAAACCTGCAGCCCAAGATATACAATTACCCAAGATATACAAGACCACAAGAGATCCCGACAGTCAGGGCTATGTGTGTCCTGAAACTCCATTGAAGCACAGAATGTAGCTTTAGGCCCGTCCTCAGTTTCCTATTTTATTCATCCCACCTTTCCCATGCTGAAGCAAATGCTCAAGTGGCTTACAAAGTTTCATAATAAAAGTATAATGTAAAGCAATAAACATTAACAGATAATGTTTATTATCTGTTAATAAAATCTGTTAATGTGTATCTGTTAACAATTATCTGTTAATGTTTATTATCTGTTAATAAAAAGATAATATTTATTATTGTAATAACAGATTACAAATAAACAGAGCATTAACACATTAATTTTAATATTGAACACACATACACACCACATTTAAAACAAGGCAAAAAACCCAATACATCTTGTCAGGCCGTGGGGTGGGGTAGGGGGGGACACACGACAACTTTGCCCAGTGGAGCAGTCAAACTATAGCACTATTCCAGAGGCTCAGAGGGCAAATATCCACCCATTACCTAAAAGCCAGATAAAACAGGTATGATTCCTATGAAACAAGTTTGAGTTCCTAGGATCCTGATATTTAATTTAAAAAGCAAGTTTATAACTTCACTGTAGAGGTTCCCAAAGTGTGCGTCACAACACCTTAGGGCAGTGGTTCTTATACTGGTGGGTCGCAACCCACCAGAGAAACTGGAAAAGGGCAATTCTTTAAGGGAATTGGCCCAGAAGTCAGTAGCAACAACACAATCTCTACAATTGTGCTTATGACGATCAGGGGATGAATTTTTAAGCTTACCTGGAGGTCGCTATGACTCTCTAGAGGGCCTACAGACCCACTCTTCAGCCCTCCTGGCAGCTCCAAACTGCTGGGAAGAAAAAGGAAAAAAAAAAAAAAAACACTTCCGGTTTAGCAATGAAAACAGGAAGTGATTTTTTTCCTCTTTTTTTTCCCCTAGCAGTTTAGAGCAGCCAGGAGGGCTGCAGAGGGGTCTCAAGCTCCCTGGACACTTCAGAGAGCCATACTGCTCCCCAAGTAAGCTTAAAAATCCCTTCCCTGCTCGGCAGCAGCACCATCATGGAGACCGTGCTGCTGCCCTCATCTCCGCCCACAGTGCTCCTTTGTAGAAGTTTGGGAAGCGCTGCTTTAGGGCGTCACAGCACACGCACAGAAGCAACCGGAGGATGTCCCCTGGCGCTCCTCCTGTCTGCCCAACCATCTTGGATCTTGCAAAATTTCATGAGCTCCAAGATGGCAGTGCCCAGCCGAAGAGGCTGCAGGGACATTGTAACCCAGGAAAATTTGGGAACCACTGCCTTACTGCAATAGCTGGGGAAAGAGCACAGTGGAGTGGCTGGGATAAGAATGCAAGAGTACAAACAAGCCTGGATATGTGGAAACACCCCATGCACACAGGATCTAAGAGGACAGCAGCAGGTGGTGGGATCCCTTTCTGACTGGCTCTCACTCACAGAAAAGGCTTACCGTTTCACATAATCCAGGAAACTGAACTCCTTTTCTGACACGCGTACGGATGCCAACTCCTCCTCAGCAACCTCCTCTTCTTCAGCTGCCTCCTCGGGTTCCTCCATCTCTGGTACTGCTTGCCCTACATACACCAGAAGTGGCACATGATATTCAAACATGGTTACCAGTTCCATTCCAAAACATTTGGGTTTCACAGTAGTCCTAGATGAGCAAAAGGGTTCACCAAAACTAGGGAAGAGGTAGGGCTGCACCAGGATGGGTCAAAAACTCTGGTTCTGCACATGGCAGCACCAAAATTCACTGCCCTTCCTGGAGCCACTTTACACACCTGGGAGTGTGGCAATCCAGAGCCTGCCTCCACCCTCTTTACCTGCAGCTCCAGTATGGCCTCCATTCCTCCATGCCAGCCCTGTTCATTTTAAACAACATGAATCAATGTTAGACATTGGTTCATGTTGTTTAAAATGAACAGGACTGGCTAGGAGGAAAATGAACAGGCCTGGAAGGGAGGCCACACAGCAGGTAAAGGGGTGGGTTCCACATCAAAGCACTCCACCTTTCGTTGCTCACCCAGCTTCTTGAGTCACCAGGTGGACAAGGAAGAGATGCAGCTGCTGCTTTTTTCACCCTTACTTCCTCCAGCAATATTATTCAAAGAACAGCATTGCTAGCCTAGCCAGCAAAAAGTTAAATAAACAACTGCTGAAAGAATCCATAAAGAATGGATGCCATTAAGAGGTATTATGGTGCCAACCTACCTTATCAGACACAAAGATCTTGGCCTCTCAAGTCTGTATCACACGAGAGGTGGACGTAATATATAGAAAACTCTTTTTGATGCAATTGTTTTTGTAATAATATAGTACCTGCAGCTGGCAGTATACCGAGTTTTAAGATTTACATTCGAGATTCTAAAAATATCAACTCAAAATAATCATTTAAGTCCCTCATAATTATTAGCTAAGAAGCTGCAAGACTTCTCCATGATAGCCTAGGACAGTAGGTGGCAAACTGTGGATCCAGCATTCTGGAAAAGCCATAGGAGAGTAGTGCTTTCTGTTCCACACTGCAGCTGCCTTTCTTATTGGCTGATTGTCCCACGCTTTTTGCGGGGCAGCCTCTGCACCCAGATTTCCCAGGGGATGTGTCTGCTGGGCATAAGGCTGTGGGACAATCAGGTGATAAGAAAGGTGGCTGTGGCATGGAATGCCGCAAGCAGCAGGCCACGGTTTGCAGACTGCTGGCCTAGGAGGACAATTTGATGACTCAACCCTTATGTATGTCTTTTTTATGTCACTCTTGGCTGCTCAGCTCCTGGGAGAGAACACTGTCAACTAATCAGGATTCTCTGCATATGTGAAACTGGGTGCGTAAGCACCACGTAAGCCCTCCAGCCCTCCTTTGCATTGTTCTAAGCTGTGCATTTGGAAGGAGAAATCACCCTATGGCTGATCAACCTAGGTAGCCACTAGGAAGCAGTGGGCGGTTACTAAAGAGTTCCTATTTGTGAAGTTGTTGGCTACTGTACTGCACACACAGATACTCACGAGGGAGGGAAGCAAAGAAGATTTGCCGCAGCAGCTCAGTCTCTTCATCTGGATCAAGGTTGGGAGATCCAAAAATATCCCCTTCTGGCCACACTTCCCTTAGGAAATACAATAGAGAAGAGTCAATTAAGTGAGAAGACTTTCATCAGAGCCATCTACTCGAGGCCTAAAGTATAGAATAAACGTGTACATCTTTTGATATATTAGGAAAGGCAGGATGTGCAAAGACTTCAAATTTCCACCAGGGGAAGCTGCCTGTGCATTTTTTGTCCTGCTTCCACTGAGAAAACAAGTGTACCCCTGATTCCCCCAGTCTCAGGTTCAGATCAGAACTGTCCTTAGAATCCATTTTATTTACATAAAAGATTCATTTCCCATCTTTTAGATATAATAGAAAACTTCACAAGTCAGCTTGCAATGTTTAAACCACCACCAGCCCGAATGCATTATGTACATAGGTAGCAATGTACTTGGGTAGCAAGGTAGCAATGTACCCAATGCCTTGGGTTTTCCCATCTATAGGCTGTTTGGATCAATCAAAACCACCAAGCTGCGAATGCTTCCTTACCTGGCAGAACGCAAAAGAGACAGCGCTTCAGGTACCTGGCCGGCAAGTAAGCTGTCCTGGATCCGTACCATGGCCTCGGCTCGCTGCTCCTCCAGTGGAACTTCTGATGCAGCATCAAAAGGGACAACATCCTCTGGAAGGGGCTCAGAACCCTGAAGAAAGAATCACTTTGTCAATTCCCGCAAGGGTAAGAGTCACAAACAATTGACATTCCTGCAGCCATTAATAAAATACCAGAACTTACTGTCCTGCAGTGGCATTCCTGGGGGGAGGGGGCAAGGGGGACAAATGTCCCAGGCACCAAGCTGGGGAGGTGGACAAATTGCAGCTAGCTCCCCCCCCCCGGCTTGGTGCCCAGGTTTATTTATTTATTTATTAGATTTTTATCCCGCCTTTATGCCCGAAGGCACCCAAAAGCCATTTAACTTTAATGTTATTATTTGCCTGTAAACCGCTTTGTGAACTTTGTGTTGAAAAGCGGTATATAAATACTAGTGATTGATTGATTGATTACAAGGAAATATAAAATTTAACATTAAAAAACAATATAAAACATATTTAGCACTTATTTAGCCCTCGGAGTAGCAGGGAAAAGCCTTTCCCGCCACTCTGAGGGTCTGCTGTTTTCCCCTGCCCACCCCCTCCACTTTAAAAAAAAAATGGAGAGGGGAGGGAGGATGGTGGGAAAAACCTCCTACTGTTGGAGCTTTCCTGCACCTCTTGTGGGGCTGCCATCCTTCTCCTCTTTAAAAAAAATCAGTAAAGGAGGAGAGGCTGCATCAGTGGCTGCAATTCCTGCCACCTATCCCCTCCTTTTAAAGGGGTAGATGCTCAGAGCGCATCACTCTGAGTGTCCACCCCTTTCCAAAGCGTCAGCAGCCACTTTGGAAAGTTTTTTAAAGGGGCTGCCCACCGGAAGTAATTGCATCTTTATGGGCTCCTGGGCAAGGAGAGAGCCAGGACCACCCTTGCTGTCCTGTAAAAATAACTATAGTGTGCTAAGGGATTGTTATACTAATCATATGCTATTTTGCCTAATATCCAGCCCCAGAGTTTCTGCACGTGTTCTCCATACACATCTCTGGCCATTATTATGAAGTTATACCTGTGTGTATTTACTGATTTGCTCAGCCAGTCTTGGCCACAGCTCATCCAGCTCATCAGGAGTTCGGGGCTGCGCATCTGAGCCAGCAGGGCAGGACTTGGTTTTTTTCCTTTTCTTGTGAGTCTTATTCTGCAGCAAAACAAACCACGCAGCTTTTGAGGGGGTGTTGAAAGAAGTTCCCAGAATTTTTTGTCCAAAGTACAGGAGACACACTAGTATAAGTCAACCACACAGATAAATTGAGGGCAGGTTTCCACCAAGGTAGAAAAGATTATGAAATGCAAATATAGAAAAAAAATTAAGGCTTTCTGATTTTCAGAGTTTCACATAGCTGAAGTTCTCTCCGCATTTTACAGCCCAATTCTACTTTTGAGATATACCAGCATATCTCCATATATGCCATCACACTGACAACCCACCAGTGCATTACTCTGCCCATGTCAGAGATGCTGGCACGACATCAGAAACTGCAGTAGGTGCTCCGAGTCGGATGCCAGCCCACATATAATGCTCCCTCTGATAGGTCCCTGTGCTACAGTTTCCCAGCTAGATGTACCTGTTTGCAATTATCTAAGGCATTAAATGCCAGGTGAAGCGTTCTTTGCCAGTCTCCTGCTGCAGCTGGGTGATTACGGGTCAGCTTTGTGAACGAGCCAGCGTGGGTTCCAAGACCTATCTCCCCTTCTTCTTTTGTCCCTGCCATGAGTGTTTCTGACCAGTCATGCAAAAGGGACGGCCTTGCTGGTTAGGGCAAATTCCTCAGGGCAACTGAGCTCAAACCATCTTGCCTGGCTTAGCTCCCAGACTGGCTCTGTGACCTACCAGAATCCTGCTGTGCTTATACTGCGCCCCCCTGTAACTCAACCCAGTCCTTTCTCAGCAAAGGGGTTCCTTCCAGATGGTGAATGCACACAGTGATGTTATTCTACTGGAACGCTGGGAGGGACATCCGGGTGATTGACAGCCTGCCCGTCGCGTTCCGCAGCGTTCCGCCGTTTGCGTAATGTACCAGCATTCCGGTAGAATAACACCACTGAATGCGCGCCCCCCCACGGGGCCTCTGCCTATTACAAAAATAATTGCCATATTGATTGAAAGGTTCTTAGGGGAAAAGGGAGGATACTCAATTGGGCAATTCCTAAAAGACACCTGCACACCTAAGTAGAAGGGTAAAGAAAGGGCTCAGACCCCCATACACAAAGATACCTGAACCACTATGTTGTTCCTTCCTTTGCAAAATTTCTCCAACATCTTCAAGAAAAGGTGAGTGGTCTCTATCAGGTCTTTAAGGAACGATCTAGGCTGCTTTGTCTCGTCAAACTTACGGAAGAGAGTGAGGAACAGCTCACGGTACTCCATCAGATAGAAAATGTTATCTAAGGGGGCAGCAGATGATATTATTTTAGATAGACAGACAGATATAAAAATCAAAGTCAGCATTTCCTAGTTGGCAAGGGACACCTTAGAGGAAGGAATGGGTCCCCAAGCTTTCCCCCATTAAGCTCATGTGATCCCTGAAACTGGTGACAATATATACAAATGATAAGAGCAAGACACAAAGTTCCTTTCCACTCCATTGTCTATTTCTCAATCTATGGCAGCCATTTTCAACCATTGTGTCGTGGGACACTGGTTGGCTGCAAATCGTCTCCAGTGTGCTATGGGAATCTGAGGAAGGGTCATTTATTAATTGGGTGAGCTCCCCACCAGCAGCATAATGCACCTTGTCAATTGTCAAAAAGCTAACGGTGTGCCTTGACCATTTTAGCACCTTGCCAGCATGCCATGAAATGAGAAAGGCTGAAGTTCTCTGCTCTATACACACTTACCCAAGAGTAGGCCCAATTGAACACAATGGGACTTACTTCTGAGTAAATATGTGCAGGATTGCACTGTCCATTCATTTTCTTCCAAGAGCTGGCTGGAACCCACTTGCAAAGAATACTGTCATTCCTAGATCATCCACACATGCACAACTTTCAGTTCCTGTCTGTCCAACCCAGCGCATCAGGATTGGGCTCTGAGCAACTCCGTAGCAGTAAAGCTGAAATACTGGTCTAGCAAGTTGCCTTCCAAGGCACCATAGCTGTTCTGTATTCATTTTTAAATAAAAAGCCTCACTCTTTAAGATGTTGCTGCTGTCGCGTACTGTTTCTTCGTGTGAATGGTCCATTTCATGCATAGTCATCAACAATTCCTGGTACGCCTTGAGAGCCAAATGCATCCTGTGAAAGAAGGATGAACAGTGACAGGCATTCTTCTGGCTTTGTACGGAGTGCAGGGCTCTTCCAAATAGCAAAGCTAAATGGAGAATGCAGGGACAAATGTGTCTCCCTACCTTCTGGACCAGGAGGTGGCCTCCTTTTTATCCATGAGCATCATTTCATAGTAGTTGGTCAGACTCTGTTCTATGAAGTGGAAGGTCCGAGTGCTGACTGTTTCAGAAACAAGGTGAGGCTGAAACGCGCAGGCTCGGTTGAAGGCCATGAAGAAAGCCGTGGCCCACAGGTAGTAAGTCTCATCATGCTGCTGGGCCTTCTCTCTGATCAGGTGGTCCTGGAAAGATGGGCAGGGAAGGAGAAAAGGGACAGAGGCAGCACATTAATGGGCGATCGGTGGTTTTGCATCCCTCTTCCGGGTGCCTACGAGGTGGATGCTGAACAGCAGAATGGTTTAGATTGAGAGCACAAGGGTGAGTCAAATTCTACTGCAAAGAAATAGGGGATGAAACTTTGCGCTGTCTGCTCAGTCTTCAATCAACCATGAACCATGTACACTATTCAGCTTCATGGAGCAAGGCTGGGATAACAGACATACAGGACAACGGAAGTAGCTGAAAGGATCAAGTTTTGCCAGGATCAGCTTTGGCTGAGTGGGTATCTGTATTTAGCAACAGATCTGCCAAGGAAGACGTGGCAGCAGTCTCAAGACACTACCCTGCCTAGGTATTAGCATTAGCCACCTCTATTCCCCCTGCAGGATATGGACCACACTCTCACCTTGACCAGATACATGAGGCGATTGTAGCAGTTCTCCAAAAACTCTATGCAGAACTCCTTGAGGAAGAGACGTACGTTGAGGGCTGAGCGGCGAGGGGCACTCTTGCCATCCTGGGCAAGCTGCCGTCTCTTTGGCACCCGCCGAATCTCCTTGCCCAGATCATGGCTGTAATTTTTCACCTGCCCAGAAATGGAAAGGAGATTGGACAAAGTATAACAAATGATGCAGGCACAGCTTCTCCTGCTCTCTCCCTGTTCCACAGCCTAAGTACTGCTTTCTCTGGCAAATACGGGGAGGAGAATGGGTGATGGGGCCTGGAGCAGGGGCATTGCAAGAGAACCCATAGCTGCCTTGTCCTTTGTGGCTGTGGGGCTTTAATAAGAGGCAAGGATACTGAGGGCTGCCACCTGGCTAACCTCACTGGCAACAAAACGAAAGGAAGTGCTGAACCTCGACTATGTTGTGATTGACCTAAACCAATCTTACTCCTGCAGGAGTAAGAGATTATTTGAGAAGACACCCAGAGGAATAGCAGCAGGTGCCTCTCTTTTTGCTATTTCCACAGGCTGATCACGGACTACCACAATTGTGGCAACAGATCAAACACAAAACTAGTGTTTGCACCATCAAGTTTCCTTCCTCCTCACCCAAGATCCAGATTGTTACAGCAGTCACAACAAAGTTTCAGGGCTATGAATACAAGGCATACTGCAAGACATGAATTTCAGAACCAACAAGCTAAATGGTGCGTCTGCTCATATCATTCTGTGCTTTTCCTGATCATGCAAACAGGTTTCTACTCATCTAGTGCAACATGAATGCACCTGACTCACTAAGTCCACTTGATCTGGGCAGACATGATATATTTGAAACAAATTCTGTCCCATGTGTTCCGTGCGCAGGTGCTTGAAACAACTTACGTTGTGTAGCCCCTTGTGCATCACAACATCTCTGTCTCCAATAGACTTCAAACCCTGAATGACATAGCAACCACCAAAATGAGAGTGCCTGGGGAACAGGAGAGAAAGAAACACATCAGGTTGGAAGCTCCTTATCAAGGGAACAGTATCTTTTGAACAAAAAGTCAAAAGAGAACGAATGAGAGGCAACTGGGCAAGAAAGAACCCCTCCAAGAACTGTTGAGCCCCCTCTATTACCATCAACACTACCCATTGCCACCCTGTCCTGGGTTTTTGTTGGACTGTGTCCCATAATCCCCACTGGGATGCTTCTGCTATCCCAGAATCCACGGACTGCAGTACGGTGGGGTTGGAGCACAAGACAATAACACTGCCCTGCTTTCTTTCCATTTTGCAGCTTGCAAAGTTCAAAACAAAAGGCAGCAGTACATAGTGAAGAAAATTCCTGGCTAATACCGATGTGTTCAGTGCTGCATATGCACCTGTAGCTCAATTCTAACCAACTTTCCAGCACCAATGCAACTGCAATGCAGGTAAGGGAATAAACATTCCCTTCCCTTGAGGCAGCCTCCATGACTGTCCCCACCACCACCACCACAGGCAGCATGAGCCCTATTGGCACTGCTTCATCGGTGCTGGAAATTCGATGAGGATTGGGCTACTAATCTGTGATGTGTGAATTGGGCTTCACTGTGATAGAGTCAGAGGGAAGATGACAAGGAGGCCTCGCATTCTGGGCTACATCTTTGAAAGGCTACAAGCCTTTAGGCAGGGTCCATGTGTCTGCATGTTTCCCCTAACAAAACCAAAGAGCTAAAGCAAGCTTAAAAAAAAGATACTTAAAGCAGATAATCTCAGCAAGTTCTAAACAGCAGATTCCCCACTTGTGTAGGTGAAGTTGGGGGTGTGCCCAGTAGTGTCATCTGGCAACGAGCTGCCGGAACGCTAGGCGGGACTTACCGTTTGATTGACAGGCTGTCCGTGACACGTCTCCGCCTGCCCGCCCGCCACGCGGGCTCCCTCCGGTTGGCGCGCCCCTCCGCTGCTTGCCTAGGCACCCGGCGCCCCCCCCAGGCAAGCGGGCACCCCCTCCAAAGCCAGGGGTGCCCGCATGGCAGGCGGGCAGGTGGCGACATATCACAGACGGGCAGCCAATCAGGCGGTAAGTCCCGCCTAGCGTTCCGGCAGCTCGTTGCCGGATGACACCGCTGGGTGTGCCTCACTCTTGGCAGGTGGTCTGGGAATCCCAGCAAAACGATGATAGCAGGGCCTCAATGCAGTCTGCTATTCTGCCTCACCTGCTGCTCCGCTGAAGCCCACGGCTCTTCTTCTCAGCTAGTTCCCTCTGCCTCAGGGCTTCCAATTCCGTCACATCGGTGCCTCGTTCCTTAGCTGAGCGGGCCTGACCTGTTGCTGCCAGCTGCTCTGGGTTCTGTGGAAACAAATCCTCAGTTCTTTCCTACAATCCAAGTACAGCTCCTCCAGCCCCCCCCCCCCCCCGAAACTACACCTCCTAGCAGATGGAATACTCCAGCAGCTGCTGCATTAGAGGGACAGGGCAGTCTCCCTTCCTGCCTCCCCATTCACCAGTTTGAAGAAGTCTTGCTCTAAGACCTGAGCAATGTTCAATCTAACAGCAGCCATGCAAAATTATACCAAATGAACTCATAATCACTGTCCAACAGTGGCTAGCAAAATGTAGTTTTGCACACAGCAGGTAGTAACCAAAGGTGAACTGCTGCTGAAAATGATGGTCCCACTCACAGCTAGTCCACATGACCCCAACATGTCTTATTGTCGTGGTTCTCAAACGTTTTGGACCAGAACCCACTTTTTAGGATGGCACTCATGTCACAACCCACTAGATGTGATGTCATTAACCTGGAAGTGATGTCATAGCCGGACGTGGCATCATCAAGCAGGAAGTGCCATCATTGTGATGTAATCAAATGACACTCCTGGAATGCAAACTGGCATTCTTGGCCTGCATCAGTTGCACAACTATGAAACATCCCTGACAGAAAGCAATATTACAATAAGTGTGTAAGAGCAGTGAACTAAGAAACAAAATTTTAAAAATACCCTCACTTGAAAATTCAAACTGTTAAAACTCACAGAAGGATATAGCAAGAGTGAGGTCTGCAGCTTCCTAAATGGCTGCTCCAGTTTTCCATGACCCACAGTTTGAGAAACACTGTCTTATGAAATGGTGCTTTGGAGGTGGGCAGTGGACTGATGAAAGCCACTCTCCTCCAGCCTGTCACCAATGGAACACCTCCAGGTGGCACTTCAATCTGGCTACAAGCAAGCAAGATTGGGAGAGAAGGAACAGTGCTAGAGAAGTGGCGGTGCCCTTGCTCCTTTTGCCTCCTTGCCCTCTCTGCCCAGTCAGCTGCAGCTGAGAGGGCAGACAGAGGCTACTGCACTCCTTACCTCCCCTTCAGTGCCATCCCACTGTTCATCCTTGTATGAGGCTTTTTTCTAATGAACAAGAGGAGAAGAGCATGCTAGGTCTTCCAGTTCATTTTTGAACAAGCCCTGTGTGAGAACGAGCAAGAGGAGGCAAGGTTGAACTTCCTCACTACTTAGAAAATCTTAGGTATTTTCCTCCACACTCACCTTTTAAAGAGAATGTTAGGGACCATCATTTTCCATTCCACCAAAAACATCTGCAGCTGTTCCCCTACAGCTGCCAAATATTAACCCAAGATAGAACTCTAGTTAGCTTTAGGGCACAATCCTAACTTGGAGTTAGGCTGGCACAGTTAGTCCATCAAAGTTTGGCCAGCACAAAGGTCACCATAAAGTATGTTTGGACCACACTCTGAGTCAGAGAGGCCAGAACACAGACATGCGCCATCCTCCCTGACTCCAAGAGTGGTCCAAACGTGCTTTATGGTGGCGCTGGTGCTGGCCAAACTTTGCTGGCCTAACTCCAGGTTAAAATTGCGCTCTTGTACCAATACTCAGCCTTCCCCTTTCTACAGCTATAGAGCTTTGAATGCCACAAAGTTCCTGGAGATTCACTTCCCCCACCGATATTATGTCCAACCCCCGCTTTTTCAACTCCAGTTAGCCATCCAACCAGTCCTGTTGCAGCCACTGTAGCCACTGCAGCCAACTTAAGTTCTCAACCCCAACATGTTTGCTGGCTTACCTGGTCCCGGAACATAAGGGAGATGACTTCCAGCACGTGCAGGCTCCACTGTTGCTCACTCTGGGAGCTGGCCAAGAATTTGAGCAGGTCATCCATGCCACTTATGTGCATGGCCCACAATACCCGGTCATGGATGTTGGCATCATCATCAACATTCTATGAGAGGAAAAAAAGAGAGGGTTGAGCATTAGGACCTCACTGGGGTTTCAAACCTAAGGAAGTTCTCCAAAAAGCAGTGACCCCAAAAAGGAAAAAGATTATTTATGTTTTCCAAGGGCTCAGCATACTCCCTCTGAAAGGTTTTCAAACTGCTTTCTAAGAAATACCAAGGTTCTCCAATAAGGAGGCGGATAATGGAAGAAAACCCACTGGCCATGACAGACGTAACCATGCAAAGTTCGGCTGCACAATATTAAGCGCATTCGTTTAGTTAACACAGTTCACACAAATCAAGCAATGGTGCTAGAACGTGACTGAGAATTTACCAGTGCACACAGATTCTATGGCAGATGGGAAAAGTCCCTTAGCAGACGTATAGATAAGGGAAGAGGTACAGAAGTTCAACAATTGCTGCGCTACATGCTTTAAAAAACCCCACTGGCGGTAACATCTGGGAGGTACCCAATGTCGGATTGTACAAGACAAAAGCTATTCAGATGTTCATCCCTTTATACACAGTCCTAGCTCATTATCCATCTGACCACAACCAAGTGCCCCACCCTTCAACACAGGTACCTTCTCCTCATCGGGGTCAGCTGGAATGTGCAGCACATTGCGCACCAGAAGCAGGATGCGCTCAATCAACAGGTTATCCTCTTCCTGACGCTGTTCCCAGTCCTGGGGGTGGGTGGGAAGGAAGGGAGAGAACACCATCTATGAACACTAGAGGCACTGGAGAGTGCTGGCTAGAGAGCAGGCCTGTGTCAAATCCCACCCCAAACTCAAGCTTCCTCAAGGACTTCAAATTCCCTTTCACAGCCAGTCCAAGTCTTTTACTAATTCCTTTCGCATCTCTAGTTAGCTCTGGCAAATTGGGTGTGTGGTGGTAGTTCGGCATGGTACTTACCAGTTGCAGCAGATCATAAAGCTTCTCACTTAAAACTCCAAAGATCTTCTCATTGGCAAAAGCCTATGGGTGAGGGAAATGTATCAGGAACCCTTGAAGAAGAGCGAAACACACACCCTTCCACCCACCCCTCCTCCAGCAAAGCAAGAGACTTCAAAGCAAGAAAGACAGACCACATTGACCTTTACACCCTCTCCAGCTCAAGCCTATGCTCTCCAAGTACGAACCTCATGTCACCCTCTATCCCAGAAGACTGCTGCTCCTGCCCTTCCAAAACACCTGAATGTGGCAAAGCATTACTGTCAGACAGCTGTGTGCATCAGCAGCACTTTCAATCAATCAATCGGTACTTATATACCGCTTTTCAACACGAAGTTCACAAAGCGGTTTACAGGCAAATAGTAATAATAAAGTTAAATGGCTCCCTGTCCCAAAAGGGCTCACAATCTAAAAAAAAAGCAGACCGCCAGCAACAGCCACTAGAAGAGCACTCCCACGCAAACACATGGCATTTTCTATGTTCCTTGGGCCCAGTTATCCCAGGATGCATTGAAAGAGGGGAGGAGGCAGAACTAGCTACTCACTTCTTTGTATGCCTGAAGATAAGAGACAATTTGCAGGAAGTGATGGCGGAAGCTGGCATCCTGGGGGAGTTTGCCAAAGCAGAGCAGAGCTGGCTGAGTCAGATTCACCATTAACCTAGGAGAAGACATAAAAGCTCAGTCAGTTATTGTCATCTGTCCAAATATAAGTGACAACCTAGAGTGGCAGTTTACTATGCGGTCATACTTGAGGAACCAAAAAGATAGCAAGGTACTAAGGAAATTGGCACCACTTTTATTATTCTTTTCAGAGATCATAGGACCGTTGTCACTCCTGAGACTATTAAACAGCCTTATGCCAAATCAGACTATTGGTTCATCCGACAGCTAGATTCCAGCCCGATACTATCTGCACTGACTGGAAGGGGCTCTTGGGGGGTTGAGATGAGGGTCTTTTGCAGCCCTACCTGAAGATGCCAAAGATTGAACTGGGATCTTCTGTGCGCAATGAGGATCCTCTACTACTGAGCTAGACCCCCTTCCTATCAATTTAATGCAAACATTGTACCTCCATATACTATTTTATGCTTTTCTCTCTTGTGATGACTTTAGACTGAAACAGGTTAATGGACAGTAGCTCTTCTCAACATCGACACATAATTGTGCATTTGCAAATTGTGCACATCGAGCACACAACGCACTGTTAAAGCAACAAATGCCACACTGCCTCTCCTTGACCTTAGTTACCTGATGACAGCATCAAACAGCTGTTTTTCCTGAGGGTACTGGGTGAGGATGGGGATGAGGTCATTCTGGAGGATCTGGGCTGCCCCCAGCTGCTGCCGGATATCCCGAGTCTCATCTTCATGACGCAGGTAGCGAATCAAATCCTTTACACTCTCTAGAAGGTAAAGAGGTGGGGAAATAGGAAGAAAAAAAAGTATATGGCATTCCCTCTCACTATTTAAAGAAGTTTAATTAACTGGAAAAGAATAGGTTTAAAATGGCTTTTAGAAATCGTTTTTAAGGCTATAAAATGAGCTGCTCTGTGCTATCAGTACAACAAGATCACATAGGGCAGTGGATCCCAAACTCCTCCAAGGGAGTTGGGAGCTACGTAAGTGGCTGTGGGGGCAGGGAAAAGGCAGCAGCACAGGACCCCCGAATCGCACTGCTGCTTGGGCCAGAGAGGCTTGATTTTTACTTACCCGTGGCAGCGGAAGGAAACCGGGGAGGCCTTGGGATATCCCTGCAGGTATCCCCAAGCCACGGAACACATTTACAATGCAATCACAACCCACTTCTGGTTTGCTATTACGAAACTGGAAGCAACTGCGTTGTAAACACATTCCACGGCTTGGGGTCCCCACCCTCCCTCCCTGGACTCCCCCGCTGCCAGGGGAAAGTAAAAATTGAGCCCCTCTAGCCAACGCAGCAGTGTGATTCTGGGGGACACAGAGCTGCCTTTTCCCTCTATCTGCCCCATAAAGGACAGTATCTGCCCAGTGTCTCCCAGGGTGGTGGGTCACAACCCACCACTTTGGGAACCACTGACCTAGGGACTACAGCATGCGTACTGAAGCACCAGCTCACAGTGCACTCCCGGAGAGGTTGTTTTCAGTGAGAGACAGGCTTTTCTTTACATCACTATCCCCCAAATCAATCAATCTCTCTCTCTCTCTCTCTCTCTCATCACACTCACTCACATGGAAGAAAACAAAGGAATTAACTAGAGACGTTGTTATTATGCATATTGAACCTGGTCCTCATCCCAGTCATTAGAAAGCTATTTGCATAGCTTTCTTAGATTTTGTTTCTTAGTCATGTTTGAACAACAAAAATGTTGCAACAGCTTTTCTATTGAGAAGAACTATAGCTTGATCACTCAAGGGAGAACAAGTAGTTGAAGTCTCCCAAATTTCACTATTTTTTTTAAAGTGATATAGGAAACCTTCCCTAAAACTCCCCCCAGTCCCCACTTCCTGTCTCAGCTGGCCCCCTCCAGGAGCCAGACCTTTCAACATGAATTACTCCCAGTACACACTCTCCACTCTGGGTCACTCACCTAAGCAATCTGGTTCTTTGTGGTACGTGTCCCCCTCCAAGAAGCCAAGGGCACTGCATGTCGCCAACAGTTCACAATTCATCATGTACAAGTCCATAAACTTTAGTCTTAAGTGAAAGAGGGAATCCTACGGGGAAAACAGAAGTACAATTAAGTTGTGCAGATGCCAAAATGGACAGCTGTGCAGGAGCCTCGTGGCTTTGGGGTTCCTTGAGAAGTAAAGGCCCAAGTTTCAGATTTGCTATCTCAGAAAGGAAATACCAAGGATGGAGTTCAGTGAGGCAAAGGTCAGCAGTGATAGACTAAAGATGCTGGATTCTGCAAACTGCTGAACAAGGCCCTATCTGTTGCTCTCCAAAAGGAGGGAGGCTGCCTCAACTTTAGTTAAGAGACTTTATCAGACTTTTCTGCTGGGTCGGTGTGAAATTGCTGGGAACTGCAGAGGTCTGTAACCAGCACAAGCTGTTATGAAATTCTTGTTAAGGATTGTTCACTATTAAAGACAGCTTTGTATTCAGGAGTATCCGATCATGTTATACATTCATGGTTCTATCCATTGTTCATGCAGTCCTTATATACTTGGTCATGCTATCCTTTAACTCTCATATATTTGCAGTAAGTCAATTGATATTTCAATGAGCATATCTGTTCGAGTCAATGAATTGGGAAGTGTAAAATATCTCAGAACGCAATCCTAATCTGGAGTTAGGCCGGCAGAAGGGCCACCGTAAAGTAAGTATATTTGGACAACTCTCGGTATGAGAGAGGCCAGCACACAGACATGTGCCATCCTTCCTGACTCCGAGAGTGGTCCAAATGCTCTTTATGGTGGCCCTGGTGCTGGCCAACTGTGCCAGCCTAACTCCAGGTTAGGATTGTGCTCTCACCTTTCTACCATCATGATGTCTCTCTTTGTATGCGTGTGTCCCTTTTACTGGTCTGAAGCATCGCCCACTGGGATAAAACAAGATCCAAATGAACAAGTAGTCCACAAAGAAAAGAGAGTAGCTTGATTAAACAAGAGAACTTTGCTTTATCTTTTCCATCCCAGCCTGCAAAACCTTTGGCTCTTGATTGCTAAACCTTCTAGAAGTCTGATGAGATTGCCAGGAATGGGACTGTTTATACAGACCTGTTCATGGATGCTATTTCAGAGTCAGATGCTGATCTCTCAAAGGAATAAGGCAGGCCTCAACATCTGAAATATTACTCTAGTTCTGCTTCTACCTGTCAGTTTGGGTCATTGCTTTTCCCCCCATTTCATTTTATTAAAAAAAAAACTATATAAAAGTATAACAGGGTTGTTAAAGGGATTTTATGCCTTATATAGTATAAGCAATATAAGCAGCAAGTAGGGCAGTAATCCTAAAGTCCAAATCCTATCCAACTTTCCAGTGGTGATGCAGCCACAATGCAAGGAAACAAGTGTTTCCTTACCCTGAGGAGGCCTCCGTGCTGCCCATCCCACCGCAGGACTCAGTGCATGTCCCATTGGCACGACTGCATTGGTGCTGAAAAGTTGGATAGGATTAGGCCCCATAAGTCTGAACTAAAATACAAATCCAACTGAACATAGAAACTTACTTTCAAGTAAGCGTACATGTTCACACTACATGGTAGTAAAAACCAGCTTCTTCTATGGAGACCCTTCCAGTCACCAGTTTCTAAACTCGCAACAGTGAAAATAAAAAACTCACTTCTCTCAAGCACAACAAGCATCAAGATGTGTGTACATATTGATAAGCCCAGCACATTGCTGGAGTGCCTTGGAGGGAGGGAAGGGGAACAACTGTGATAAAGAACAACTAATGAGAAGTATTGTGTTGAAATACAATAGGCCTGTCTCTAGCAATTAATCCATGGTGGTTCATTCTGCAAGTCATTGCTTGATGCCAACTCTGTCCCTTCTGAAGAACCCACATGTGCCCCAGCCGTGTGTGTGTGTGTGTCTGTCCGTCCTTTTTTTCTTTCCAAATACACTTGATTCTAAAGTTGCCCTCTCAATATTCATGATTATTTCATAGAACTAAAAACAAGGACACTTATTCCCTTTTGCCTGGAATCTGCCTTCTAAAAAGATTGAGCAGCTGAAGACAATTCAAGGCTTTGTTTAAAAAAAAAAAAAGGTGGGAATCATACAAATCCAAGTACTCTTACACATTCCCATCATTTTCTTAAAGTTCACATTACAGAAAAGCTATAGGCACAAGTCTGAAACCATTCCAGAGAAGTTCCTTGGATTCATTTGTAGAGGGAAGAAAAATGAGACCAGATTGAGAACTGGTATATTTGAGCAGCCGGCTTACTTTCATGTTGAAGGTGGGGGAAAAAAATCTTAAGCTTACTTCAGATGATACCCTAATTGATATTCCCTTGATACTGATATCCCCACATTGGTATCTGCCACCACAATCAAGTTCAAAAGTGGGCAGGGAGTCGCTTTTAGGTCAGCTTGATCATACACACATCAAATTCATATTTGCTATACAACGTGGCGCAAGCGATCCTTCCAGTCTATTCAACTTTTTGCAAGTTGAATAGGTTAAACGATGTGGGGTGGTGGTGGTGGTGGTGGTGGTGGTGGTGGTGTCCCACACAAAGACCATGTGAAGCAACTGTGAAACCATACCCATAGAAAAGACAAGCTGGATTGGGTTTATTCACACAACTGTTTCAACAGAACTTTCATGAGCAGAATTTCCTAATCAAACGTGATCACGTAACCAAGCAATAAGGTATTTGTAAATGTTGAAGGCAGGATGAGTCGATGTACGTTTTATCATTTGTTAGTTTTTAGATCAATGGAATGTGAAAAATTGGCTATTCAGCACACATAATCAAAATCTTTTTGCCTTCTCTCCTAATAAGCTGAAATGTTCTCCATTGTTAGATTATTTCTCCCCCACCCCAAACACACACACTCACTCCACAAATTATTTGTGAGCGGTCCAGCACACATTCTTGTTCCTATGCTTTTGGTAAGATTCAGACACAGAAATCCACAAATATGGCAACAGTGCCAACCAGAAATTCAATTCTGGTAACCAGCAGGGAAGGCCTCCAAATATACTCTGTCACAGAAGTGACACCGTTTTCTACAAGCTGCTGGCAATGCAGTGAGTGCCCCTGCAGAAGTGTCACCAGGTTGTACTGGAACACAATATCAGTATCATGAAAGAGAGGAGGGGCTGCTGCACAACCCTCACCTGCAGCTCTTCCCTTTAAAAAAAAAAAACCCCTTCCCAGGCTGCAGGCTAAAAGGAATTGTTAAGGTTTTTTATTAGGCATTTATTTTGTCTCTGGAGCATGAAGCAGAAAAGTGGAGCCTCACTAGCCCCTTGGAAAAAATAATCACACCTAAGCCCAGCAAAACTGGTGGACTTCTGGGCTCAGAAATTACGTTTGCTAAACACACTGAAGCAAACTGAGCCCTCACAGCACTATGACCAACATGTGTCTCCCCAATGAAACTTCTTCAGTGTCATGTCCAGACACATGCTGCAAATAAAAGCAAATCAATAAAACAGCTGAAATTTCTACACAAAGACCAGAAGCTGCCAGAACATGCACAATCAGCTAACATCCACAATCAAAATTTATTTAGACCTGAACCTAAATTTCTCCAGCAGGGAAGGAAGATCCCTCTTGACCCCAGGACAGAGTTCAAGCACAGAGCAAGGACAGTACAAAGCCAAGCGGCAGAGAAAAAGAAACAACTACTCTTGGGCTACAGTCCACTCTGTGGATACAACACTCCTCCATGGTTTACTTTACCAGCAAATCCTTCTAGCTCGCACACTTTCAAGCACACAAGCTCCTAGCTCACACAGGCAGCAGGACTCTTTCCAAAACTCCTATCCTGGAAGCTGAGAGAGAAGAGAAAAGTGGAGAAGCTGTTGGGAATGAGCTCACAGCTGGCAAAACTCTTCTACTAGAAAGAGAGCGTGAGAGAGCAGACTTGTTTCCCCACCCACTCTCCAACACCCCCCTACTTTGTTCACACATATTCCAGGAAGATGGCACATCATATAACCTGGTTTATGTAACTGGTCCACTTACCCAGAGCACTGCAGGACTCTAACCTACTTTCCAGCCTCTAGGAAGTTATTATAACCCAGGTCACTAAGCAGACGGGGGTAGGAAGAAGTATTTAGGAGCCCCCTGCAATCACATAACCTAAGAAACATGCTCAAACATACCCATTCATTCGAGATACAGATGGTTCAATTTAGAGATTAATTTTCTTCAGAAAGAACACAATGAACAAAGTGCTGCACTGCAGAACATCTAAGTGGCAAGGAAAGACCACCCTGCCCAAGTCAAAGCCCCAATGCTGTTACCAAAGCTTGTACTAAAACAAACTGGTTGAGAAGCAACTGCACCCTTGTTGCTAGAAGAGCAGACCAACCAACAACAAGAAAGCAGGGGTTTTTCTCATATACTGGGGGTTGCGGGGAGGCCAGCCTACAACCCCCTTCTGCAGGCCACTCTATGATTGCAACTCACTTCGGGTTTTCAGACAACACCGGAAATGGTTGCGATCACATTACAGAGCTGTTCTGAGGCAGAGGGAGGCCTGCATCGGGCAGTAGGCTGGCGCGATACCCCCCCCATAAGTGATCCGAAGTGCTGCCAATGTCTCACCCAAACAACCACTCACAGAAGTCTCTACTGGAGAGTTTGGGAATCTTTGCACTATGGGAAAGAGCAGTGCAGGGGTCCCCAGGCATCACGTTCTGGAACCTGCCAGTCAGTTGCAGCAGCACACTGTGGCAATCCTGCTCCTTAATTCTCACTGCAGGCAGGCAGTCCAGAAGGATACCAAGGTCAACTGTGACAAAAATCAAGAGGTCCAAGCCAGTAAACAGCACCACACTCTCCCATTTTTCTCCCAGTTTATATAGTCAATCAGAGTGATTAAGGCAGTTTTAGTGCCAAAAGCAGCCCAGAAGCCAGACTGAAAGGGTACAGAAAATCCATATCAATCAGAAGTGACTTTAGTTGTCACCCTGCATTATTTAATAGCTCAATTCACCATGAAGAGCACCACAGTCTGCTCATGCACTTTGCTCAAGAAGGGGAGATTTGCAACTGGCCACTTATCTAGGTCTAGGGAAGCAGACCTAACAACAGTCTTTTCAAGGTGTCAAGGTGACCGTTCCCTCTCTTGGCGAGGCATTTACTAATTCCAAGACCAAACCAGTTATTCATCCCACTCACAGATTACCAGCAGACCACCTAGCAGGAAACACAAGATAAAAGCTTAAATCCTGCTACACATGTAAACCCTTTTTGGGCAACACCATTGTTGTCATGGCAGGTATGAACTGCTAGGCTGCACCAAATAAAGGGGTCACAGAGTGCATCACCATGCACACCAAGATCTCCTTCCTTGTCTGGTGCGGCTCAAATATTCCTCCAAGACCAAAATACCTCAGTACCAGAGCCAAGACTACTATCATCACCCAAGACAGAGAGATGGTTAGGCAATGGGAAGTGAGTACACCAACAGAATCCCAGTTATGTCCTGTACACCCAATTCAAAAAGGCACGAACACCGCAAGTTGGGTTTCTGCTGGGCAGGAAAGCCAGAGGAGATGGAACTCCTACAGTTCACAGCAACCTGACTGCCAAATCTATGTTGGTACTGAAACAAGAATCCAGAAGGAAAAAAGATGCTGTAATTGCTCCTGATGAACCCTTCCTTGCTTACACCGATACATTTCTACACTTCCTTCTCGTATATCATTACTACTCAGTTCTGAGTTTGGCCTTGGAACCTGATCAGAATGCCAAGGTCAAACCCTAAAAGATGAATAATAAAGATTGAATACACATATAGGAAAGTACAAAGTACATTTCTTTGTTTATGAGAAACGATACTCAACCCACACACATCTGTGAGCAGGTAGCATAGCTTCCAGGCAAGCTTTAATTTTACCACCCTTAAAGTTAAAATTAAATGCAAATGCAGAAAAACTAGAAGCTGCACAGAGGCAATTTTATATTGTTCCTTGAGGCAACTGATCAATTCAGCAAGTGTTAATTTCTTAAACGTATACTCCTCCCTTCTGCCAAACAGCTTGGAGTGGCACACATAGTTCTTCCCTCCCAGGGTTTATCTACACACCAAGGCAGTGTCAGCTATAACCCAAGTTCACCCAATGAGCTCCATGACTGAGTGAAGATTTGAACCTGTCCAGTCCTAACACCACAGTCTAACCCAGTGGTTTCCAAACTGTGGGTCAGGACCTATCAGTGAGTCACAAGCCAATTTCAGGTGGGTTGTGAAGCACCTAGATTATTATTATTATTATTATTATTATTATTATTATTGTCATTGTCATTGTCATTGTACTACACAACGAGATTCACTGACACCCGGAGACCAAACCAACACACACACTAAGTTCCCAACAGTCCCCACACACACTACCCCCCCTTGAAATTCCTCTTTATAAAACACAAACATCCACACAATAGACAATAGTACAGTCCGACTGCCCCATCTACTGGTACTTGAGCTCGTTGTTCAATGCTGTTATGGCTCTAGAGTAAAAACTGTTTATAAAACGTGTCGTCCGAGTTCTAATAGTCCTATATCTCCTGCCAGAAGGCAACAATTCAAAAAGGTTGTGAGCAGGATGGGAAGAGTCTCTAAGGATGTTATGTGATTTCTTTAAACAGCGGGTGGCGAAAATATCATCAAGGGTGATGAATATCATCAAGAGCAGCCATCATTGAAAATATGGGAGCACACATTGAATGCAGGGCCAGAACTTCCTTACAGTTGTCAACTTGGGGTATTTTAATTTAAGATGTCAACCACAGGGAGATTCTCTCCCCTTACTCTGTATACATGACTGCAGACAAATGCTGACTGTGGGAAGGGTAAGAGAGGAATGCATATCATTGGTGGGGGATGGGGCTAGTCCAGCATGAACTTGGAGGCCCTTCATATGAATCTATGAATAGGAACACTGTTTTGAAACACTGAACTGTCCGTGCATTGAGTTTTACAATGTATCCCGCAGCCAGAATCCTACCATCACCGTGCTATGTATGTATCATGTTTACAGCAGTCAATCCAAGCATTTCAAGGGCTCTTAAAAATGATACATCCTCCCATGTACAATGCAATTAACACTGTAATCAAAGGTCAAAAAACAAGTCTGGAAACCAATCACTGTTTGGGGTGGAAGCACCCTCATTTCATTATTTAAGTTTTAAGAATGAACCAAGAAGGTTTAATAACAGGAGTCGACATGATATCGTTTTCTTGAAGCCATGGGCGTAACAATATGGCTGACTCAGATATTTCCCGCCAGGGAGGATTGCCGCGCATTCACCCAGCATGTGTGTAAAAGTTAATCTCTACGTCTTTAATAATGACTGCATGTTCTGCATATGGGTGCATGAATCGCTGTACGAAAAATGGGATCACTTTTCACAGGTACTTAAAATCATTGTGATTAATTGATACTGAAAAATATTACCTCATAAAGTATGCAACCCTTCACAAACTGAAGTAGGTATGAAGAAGTAAAAGGAACTCAATCCACACACAACCTTCAGCAGTGATTTTTCGGATACAAAATGTTTGGTTTATTACATTAAAGAACTCTGTCAGAGACTGGCATTTTTGAATATTAAATTTCAACGGAAAGATTCACGTATTCACATTACATCGGTTCAATAAAATTACAGTTCACTGAAACACTGTCATATTCACCATTTTCTGACACCCACTGTTAATGGTCTAGAAGGTAAAAAATATATATATTTCCCCCCTCCTTTTTTCCCCCTTCCCATTTACACTTTTCTTCCCACCTTCCTTTTTCTTTCTTTCATTCACATTCACACTTTATTTTTCCGCCTTTCTTTTTCTACTGTAATATTTATGAAATTTTGAACATTATCAAAAAAAATTTTTAATGGGGCCTGGCCGTTTTATTTTTGGTTGTGTAGATCTCAAAAAATAAGTCTGTCAAAATAGTGCAATCTGAGTTTAAATAGACAGCATTTCTATTGCTGAACGTCCGGTGTGTTCAGTAATATAATTATGCGGACTTAAACCTTGTAAGTGCATATTAAGTCATAATCAGGTTACCAATAATGTTTCTACACGATCACACGTTTTTATTTTCGTAAGTTTTTATTTCAGGAGTAAACTATCCAGTCCTAAACAGTATGAGAAAAGCAATCTGAAATGCTTGGAATAAGGATTGTTTTGAGCGTAACAACATGGCTGCTGAGCCCGCCCCCTGGCTTCATTCGGCTGCTATTAATTGTACAGGGATGTCCCCTCCAGTTATTAAACCTCCTTGGAATGAACACTGCAGAAATCATTCTCAAGCAGAGATGAATAATCAAGTCCTCCTGGTGGGCATCTTTGCACATGCTGTGAACAGAATGAAAGGTGTAGAGTGTGCAGCCTCTTGTACATATTCCCACATACTCACAGAACAAATAATTGATAGATATTAACTGCTGTTACATGTCAGACATACACAACCCTTTATGGTTTCTGTTTTGCAGACCAGAAACTTTAAAAATGGGCATAAAGCAAAGCAGCAACAGTTCTACAACCAGCAGCTAGGTGACAAATGATACTGCTGTTTCTGCCCCAATGGCACCTCTCCTCTTCCCTCACCTTTTGCTGCTACTCATATGGTCTTTGCTGTTTGCAGTTACAAGAACGCCATACAGCACTACAATCCTACACACACACACTTGCTTTGGCTCTTTCATACCAGGCTTTTTAAGAGGTAAGTGACAAGCATCCAGTTTACAACACTGGGGGTGGGAACAAATGTGTCATCCAGGCATAGGCTGATCTCAGGACACTGGAGAGAAGTAAATCTGCACATCCAATCAAATTGCAAACATGTCTATCTTTACTGAGCAGAAGGGATGGCGCTGACCAAATGCTACTCAAACCAAATAAACTAAAATCCAAGAGAGGCCATTTGACAGCCATACGTTTAATGACAATTATGTGTACAGCGCATAGCAACTCGCATGTTTACATAACCAAGGAGATTAAGTGTGCAATAACTAAGGCTGAAGTTAGTAGATGCAGAGAAACCAATCTTGTTAGCACACACCTATTTCTATAAACATGCGTTTACTTTTCCATTCCAGTCTTTGATTTGAAGAGGCAGTAATTGCGGGCAATTGCTAATTTTCCCTACCTTTCTTTACACCTTCCAAGGATTTGCACCCTAATTTGGTTCTGTTGCTCTAAACTTGAGCCTGGAGAGCGAAGGAGGGCGTATAATGCTTAATACAGTCATTGCTCTCTTCAAATATGCCACCCAGTACAGGCAGATCCTACGAGCATGCTGTGTTTTGGGGTTCAAGGGAGGGGCAATCACTGCAAGTAAAAGAGCAATTTATAGGAGTCAGGAACGCTGATCAAGTACGATGCAAGAAGGGCAAGTTTTGCTCAAAGTTTGTCTTGCTCAAAGCAACCGCCTATTGGCAAGTGAAAATGGGGAGAAAGACACGTGTCACCCAGGGGGAGCAGACGGTACACACTAGTTGCACAACACCGGACGGGAGAGCGGTATGAGGGAGCCTAGAGCTCATCAGGACCTGCCTTTCCAAGCCGCAGGAGCCGCTTCCCTTCTCCACTTAATATTGTCCCTAAGTTGCACAAAAGCAACAGGTAGAACAAGTCACAGCGGTTCCCCTCGTCCCGCGGGAGAGACCCACCGCTTTGAGTCACCTGCGACTTCGTGCACCCTGCTCACGTAGTGGGGAACCACAGAGGAACCGAGGTCAAAGAAAAGGAGGCTCCCGGGAGCTATCAGGCACCACCATGTGACACAGCCAACCATTCCCCATTCGGCTGCTGGAGTGTTACTTTAAAAAAAAAATGCTCCCTGAATGGGTTGGAAGGCGAGTGTAGCTCTTCCATACAGAGGAAAAGCATGTGCCGGGCCCACGTGAACCGCTCAGAACAGCAGGGCAAGCAACGTGAGAGGAGCGGAAACGGACCCAGGAACTGATCGGCATTTGAATGTTGCAGCACATCCGTTTTCTGTTCAAATATCAAACAATAGAGGGGTGCTGAGATGGGGAGGGGTGGCTATGCACACAATTCCTGCAGATGTTCAAAGTGTTTAGACCTAGGGAGATAGCACAAGATAATGCAGACCATTGAAAATTGGTGCCAAGAGACATTCAAATGTCTCCCTCCCTCAGGGTCTTGTAATGCAAATCTGATATCTGACACAAGAACATAGTAAGAACAAACTTCTGCCTAACTCTATTCTAATCTGCCCAGGAGCTAAAATAACCGGGAAAGTCTTCTTTGGACTAAGCCAAAAGGTTTCCCCACCAAAGTTTAAAACAGCAACGGAAAAGACTAGAGCATTAGAGTAAAACTATACCTGCCTTTATTGTACAATTCAAATGCAAACTCCCTTCCAGGCACTCCAGAGTAGCATTTTATCAAGGTGATTGGATCAGGGTGGGGAGGGGAAAATTCTGACTCTTAAAGTTTACATCTTCCTGCATAAGTACTTACCACATTGGTTTTGATTTGATAAGTTTAGAGTTAGTGGGGGTTTGTTAATGGGATGGTATTATTTATTAGTTTAAGATATATGTGAGAGCTTTTGGGCTACATTCCATGTATGGTAAAATTCCATGTATGGCCAATAAAATTCTATTCTAACTGTTGTATCAAGCAATCAAATGTGTCAAGCACTTGTGGCTAAATCTGTCTGGTCTAAATGTCTCCTTTCTGCTTTTGTGTTTGAATGTGCCAACCCTATGGTAATCTTGTCTTAATCTAAATGTACCTATGTTTGCATTTGACTATGCTTCGTCATCATTCCTCCCTGACCCTTGGTTGGGGTCACACAGGAGGGGAGGGGGAGCAGCAGCAAAAAAGGACCACCAATCAGTCTCACATAACCAAAATTGCCAATAGCAATTGGCCAATGTTTTTATTTGTTGTTGTCATTTCCACATTTGCATGTTCAACTGTGTAACTGATCAAGCCAAAATGTACAAATTGCACAAGTTCTGTGGTCTCCTAGGAGGCGTATTGCATTTGTGTCCGTTTTACTGATGTCCTACACATGAGTAAAATGTATTTCTCTTTCTGCAACATCAAAGTCCAGCTGCCATTCTTCCGTCGACGTGTCCGAATTTCCTTCGGTGAGCGCTCGTAGAGGGGAAATATCTGGGATTGAAATGCACTCTTGGGTTGGGGAGGTTGCTTCTTCAGAGGAATGCACGCCAGGGAATAGAGTCCTGCCAAAACCTTTGACAGGTCAGCGTGCCTTCGCTGGAGCAAGGCAGTGACCTTAGGGAACCCCGGTCGGGTCCAGGTGTTCACGTAGACACTGAACAGAGAATTCACAAAACAATCCGTTTGCTTGGCCATGTACTCCTTCTGCAATGGCACCTTGTTCAAAGTATCTCAGGGGAGCCTCATTCCTAGCAAAGCTTACAATGAGGCTTTCCTAAGGAAAATACATGGGACAAAAGGGATCACTCATTCATTGCACTACCCCGTAAAATGACAATCAAAGCCTCTGCCTAATGATTACATTTCACTACTTAAATGGGTTGAAAGCATATGGTAGACCCAAAACCAATCAAGAAAAGTAATGCAGTTACCTGCATTGGTTTACAATCATAAGCAATCAAGGGCACAATAAAATGTGAAATGAAGCAAAAGTCTCATCCATAAAGACACCTACGGTTGAAAACTTGGTCACACAGAAACAAAACACGGGTTGAGAACACTGCATTGCAAAAGGTGTCTTTTTTTCCTTCTTGAAGTTTAGAGTGCACTTTAACATGATGCATTGCAAAGTTATGAAGTAGAGACATACCTTCTGGTGGTTAGAAAATGTGACAAAACACAATCAAGTTCACAAGTGATTAAATGCAGTTGAGTGACACATGCACACCTGCTGTTACCAGCTGAAATGGTGACCAGGGGGTTTCTCCTAAATTCTGGGTTTTAGATTCTGCCCCTACCAACAAAAAAGTGCAAGCAAACTTCCTAGTTGGTTCTCTAGTGACAGCGAAGGGAACTGCATGGAATTACGTATTTAACTGTTTTCAGTGGCAAGACTGAGATTTCCTTCTTCGCTTGA
Organism: Lerista edwardsae; assembly: GCA_029204185.1. Taxonomy (NCBI): domain Eukaryota; kingdom Metazoa; phylum Chordata; class Lepidosauria; order Squamata; family Scincidae; genus Lerista; species Lerista edwardsae. The sequence goes on from JAJKFI010000076.1 coordinate 1,419,567, forward strand.
CCAGAGTACTGTAGCACAACATTAGTAAAAGGTAACCGTTTCCCCACAACCGAGTGGTCTAGTTGTGACCGACTGTAGGGGGCGGTACTCATCTCTGTTTCTAGGCCTGTAGAGTCTGCATTTATCCTGAGGACAAGCTTGTGTGGTCATGTGGCCGGCATGACTATATGGCGTAGCGCACGGAACGCTGTTCCCTTCCCACCGAAGTGGTCCCTATCTATCTACTTGCATTTTTACGTGCTTTCAAACTGCTAGGTTGGCAGGAGCTGGGACAAGCAATGGGAGCTCACTCCGTTGCGTGGTCTTGAACTCCCAAATCTTCCAGTCAGAAAGCTCAACAGCAGCAGTTTAACCCGCAGCACCACCATGTCCCACATACAACATTAGTACACTTATACAAAAGCTTTATCCAACAGCAGTTTAGGGATGGATGAATCTTCCAAGACTTGGCAGCGGAGAAACCACCATTTCCCCCTTTCCACCTGTTCTGCAACCGGAAAAAGTTCTCCCATCTGCCCTGAGCCTCTAACCTGTATTTCCAACCCTTCTAACGTCTTTCGAATGATATAATCATCAGTTACTTCTGGAGGTACTTCCAATAGGTGGACCATGTAAAGCTGCATGTCAGGGGACAACGGTTGAGAAATGCTGCTCTAGCCCATTCCTTGAATGGAATATAATTATTTCTCCAAGCCTGCTTGCTGCAGCAACATTTGCCTTAACTTTACTAATCTGGAGCCTTAGGTGCTTCATGAAGACCACTGCCTGGATTCCATAACTGGCCAAGAGTGCCTCAGCATCGTCCCCTGGGGGGAAACTAGGGAGCTTTTTCACATCTACAGAGAATGGTGTGGGGGTAGATGGAAGGGGGGGACTAGCACTTACTGTTGCATTGTGGTAATTGTGCAGATGGGAATCTTCCTAGATCTATTCGTATGCCAGGACCAAGACCAGGACCACCCACCAACACAAGGACAGAGCCAAGCAAAGAGAAACTGCCCCCACAAACTCCTCACAAATCTAGTATGCAGCATATTGCCAGGATCTGGAATGGCAAGGCTCCAACTGAGTTCATCCACCCACAGGCATATAAAGATCGTATTAAAAATACAGACCAAGGAGCAGGAGTTTGATAATAGAGGGAGTGAAGCATAAAACAAGCAGTCTGGAGCAGTGACAATACCCAAATGCAAGTGAAGCACAAGGAGGCAACTAAAGGCAAACTCAAAGCAATATAATTTCCTACTTTATCCAAATCTCACCATTTCCTATCCTTCCCTATTCCTTACCCAAGGCTAACTTGAAGAGTCCATCACACCTCTCTGACTCCTGGCACACATACAGATGTGATATGTGAGGTAGCCAAGCTGAACACACACAAGCATCCATGAGCTTGCCCTTAAGTTGCCCTGACAGTCGAAGATGTTGCCAGTCCATCTGAGTGGACCGGTGTGGACCCCAGAGTGCAGGGGAAGAAGAGAGATTTACCTGTGGTTGTATACTTAAGTAATCTCCTGTTGAGCTCCTGAAGGGAACAAAGGAGTAGAACTAATATCACACTTCTCTCAGATTTTAAGATGGGCAGGCACACAGGGACCCATGGGGGAGCTTGTACTCTTTTGTTTTTACCTAACCTTTCCGTGTCATTGACGCAGCAACATTCAACCCAGCACTTTCCATCTCAGGACACATGGCAGAGTGTACTCTTTTTTTTTACAAGAAATCAGTCTACAAAATAGAATGAAAGTATTTCCCACCCCAAGGGCTACGTTCTCAACACACAATCTCCTCCCAGTATCAGAAATGCTCCCCAGAAGAAAGACACCCTGAGAGCAGCTGGAGACGCACTATAGTAAGTGACAATAAAAGTGTCTGAAATACTTTCATATCAGCCACAAAGTCAAGAATGATTGGTTAGTACCTGCACCATGTATGCAGAGGCGGATCTACAGGGATGGCAAAGCTCTAAGTGTTGCAAGGAGCCTTACCCTGTCATGTAAATCCCTCCTCTCCCTTGCTGCTGTAGCCAGTAAGCAACGCCAAGATGTTGCTGTTCCCTGTGAGGATTGGCTAAAACGGTGAAGGAGAGGAGTGATTTCCACTGCAAGGTAAGGCTTCTTGCAAAACTTAGAGCTTTGCCCTCCCTTAGATCTGCCACTGCATGTATGGTGGGAGAGAGAATTTTCCCTTGATAGCTCATTCTACGAGATAACTAATAGCCACTTCTATGACTAACACAGCAGCGTGGACAAGGAACAGCGGGATTTTGCAAGAACGGAAGAAAACGTGCCATGCTTACCTCAATCACCTTGGGATCGTTAATATGGAGCTAAAGAACAAG
>JAJKFI010000076.1:1435351-1461613 GCA_029204185.1 Lerista edwardsae
AGAAAGAAAGAAAGAAAGAAAGAAAGAAAGAAAGAAAGAAAGAAAGACTATTCACAGAAGCAAAGCAACCCCACAACTTTCCCCATTTCCAGCATCCCATCTTCCCATATTTTCAATATGGCTGTTCTAGGTGCTTCGTGACCCACCTGAAATTGGCTTGCGACCCACTGGTAGGTCCCAACTCACAGTTTAGGAACCACTGCTCTAGACCATCACCTGGTTTTAGTAACCTCCTGGTTTTAGAAGTAGGCTACCTCAGAATGCCACATGAAAAGGTGTGGCAACAAGATGCAGGTATCTTGTTGTCTTGTCTGCTTCCTAAGTCATCTGGTAGGCCATTATGAGATATAGGAAGCAGGACTAGACAGGTCTTTGGCCAGATCCAGTGGGGCTCTGTCTTACTTACCTTTCTTCACACACTTCCTGTTTCATTCCCTCTGCCTTTTAAAATTGCAGGAGGCTGGGAGCTGAAAGAGGAAGCAGCGATGCTAACATGCAGACCCCTACCCACATTGTACAGGTGCCTGGCCATATGCTTGTTTGCTTATGCAGGTATCATATATATCACTCAGGAGGACAAGGTGTTGGTTAAACAAACCATTCTGGAACATTCTGGCTTATACCTCAGCAAAAATAGCTCATATAGACATATACTATGGTAAGAACAGGCAGCTAATGGCTTTGTTTCATTAACATAAACCAATAGCTCTACTCAAAATTGTTCATAAGGCAATATGCTCTTTTGTCAAATACTTTGATCTTGCTGATTTCTGCTACTGCCTCCCATTTTATCTGGGGGTAACCAAATTGAAGAATGTTTTTGCACCAACAAATGAAAGGCTGGCAATGACATTTCCTTCCACTCTCCATCCCACCAGTTCCCTCCCATTATGCTGCTCTGGGTTTTGGAGAGATCTTATTGACCCGGTCATTCCCTTGAACTAGACACAACATTTAACTCCCATCCACACTCTGAACTGTTCAGGGCTGCCCTGAATTCCTTGGTGTGATTTAGATTCAGTTTTGGTCAGCCCAGTGTTTTCTGACAACACAGACTTGATCTGTTGCAAACACCACTTCATGTAAGTCTATTTTCTTACCCCAGAAATCTCATTCTTACCCAGTGGTTGGTGAAGTTGCGAGTGATGGCAGCAGGGGCGAAGGATCGGGCAGGGTTCATGCCAGCTCCTGTATAATATATCTGTAAGAGAGTAGGGTCAAGATGGAAAGACTGTTTCTCCCTATATTTGAGGTGCTCCATGTCTCTCAGCCACCAGCAGGTCCAGTTTTCTTACTAAAGGCTCTCTGGGGCATATGTGCAAACGTCTCTTCTCAATTCAGAACCCCTCACACTGGGTGTCATGCTATCTGTGCAGTCCCATGGAAGGTTATAGCAATTAGAGCCCACACTTAGGCATGTCTACTCAGAAGTAAGTCCCATTATAGTCAGTAGGACTTACTCCTAGATAGGTGTGGATAGAATAGCAGCCTTAGCACCCAGTCTTATCAAACTTTCCAGCATAAATGCAGCCATGTCAATAGGGTGTGCTCCGCATTCTGTGATGGGGGTGCAGTAATGGAGGCTTCCCCAAGGTAAGGAAACATGTGTTCCCTTACCTCGGGGCTGCATTGTGGCTGCAATCGTGTTGGAAAGTTGGATAGGACTGGGCCAGCAGCGTCATGCTGCCGGAACGCTGGGCAGGAGGAACGGGTGAGTGGCAGAAACGGACCAGAGCGCAACGGGCGGGCTGCAACTCACCCATTCCTCCCGCCCAGTGTTCCGGCTGCATGACACCGCTGGACTGGGCCCTTAGTTGGCAGCTGATATTCACTCCATGATAACACTCATGATAACATTGTGAGCACAATTCTAACCTGGACTTAGGCCGGCACAGCTAGACCAGCAAAGTTTGGCTGGCACAAGGGCCACCGTAAAGCATACTTGGACCACTCTCAGAGTCAGGGAAGACGGTGCACTGGCCTCTCTGACTCCAAGAGTGGTCCAAACATATTTTACTGTGGCCCTTGTGCCAGCCAAATTTCGCTAAACTAATTGTGCTGGCCTAACTCCAGGTTAAGCTTGTGCCCTGTGTCTCTGTTTTTACTCTCAGGTACAGACACTTTGAGAGGGTCCAGAGAGGGTTTTTTTTAACCATTTGTTGTTTTGTATCAGTGCTTGAATTAAAAGGTAAAAGGTCAAAAGCACTGAATAAAATCTCCAAGTCTCCCTGACTCTGCCACATTTGACAAAATAATGCTAGTTAGCTAATGTGCTGTCACAAAAATAAAAGGGGTTGGGCCTACTTCTCCCCCACTCCAATAATTTGAGTACCACTCAGATTCAAAACGCCTGCCTCAGGGATCTGTTTCACAGGGGGAATGAGTGATTTGTTCTGTCACAAACATGAAGAAGAGCAGGTTGGTGTTGGGTGTGCAAAGGGCAATGCTGCACACAGGAAGATCCAAGAATCATAGCAAAGCTAGTAGAGGTTGGCTTGAAAGGAAACTGTTTTGTCCTGGCTTTCTTTGCAAATAGAAAGATGCAATCCTAACCTGCAATCCTAACCTGGAGTTAGGCTGGCACAGTTAGGCCAGCAACGTTTGCAAGGGACACTATAAAGCGTGTCTGGACCACTCTTGGCGTCAGAGAGGCCAGCACACAGACGTGCAGCATCCTCCCCAACTCTGAGAGTGGTCCAAACGCACTTTATGGTGACACTTGTGCTGGCCAAACTTTGCTAGTCTAACTGTGCCACCGAACTCCAGGTTAGGATTGCACCCTGTATCTCAATGCTCCTTCAATGAATCATTACCCCAAAGAGGTGTCCAAGGGTGAGCGAGAATCCCACAGCCAGCGCCACAGACCCCATGCGCCCGTTACGCCTCTCGTCATAGGTAGCAAAGATGCAGAGGACAAATTGTAGAGTTAGGAAGATCTCCACGATGGTAGCTTGGCCTACGTTTACACTGGAGTGTATCTGCAGCCAGAGAGACAGAACGACAGAACTGTAAGGACAGCAGAAATCAACACCTCATTTCATCCCCTCCTGGTTTTATATAATGTTGCATATAAACAAATATTCCTTTTCCAAGGTCAAGATAAAAGTTTATAGCTGAAGAGGAAGCATAAGCATTTTCAAATAAAAATACACCTAAATACAGAAAACATTATAGAATAAGGATTGCACAATAAGAACTAAAGTATTATCAAACGAGTGGGATTAGCAAATTGGAGAACAAAAGGATTAGGGATGTTACATTAAGGGTGCAAACCTAACCAACTTTCCAGCACTGACATAGTTGTGCCAGTGGGACATGTGTTGCAAGGTTAGGGAATGTTTGTTACTTCAGAGCTGCATTGCCCTTACCCCAGTGCTGGAAAGTTGGTTAGGATTGTACCGTCAATATTTAAAAATTAGAAATATGTGTATTTGTATGTAGGAGGCTACACACAGGAGGTGTGGACTGATGGTTGAGCTGCTGGTACTGCCTGAAGCTAAGCAGGAAAATCTGTGGTTTGCTTTTGGATGCCAGGCTGTGACAAGCTGCAGTACCTGTGGTGGCAGAACAGAGTCGCCACAAGTGAGAGTTGCGGTGGAGTGTGTGAGGAGGCCAGCCAGCAAAGAAGGGAATACGACCTTGAGGACCTGTCCAGGCTTGACTTGCGATTGCCTGCTGAGGCTTGATGGCAGGCAGCCAAAGGAGAGAACCACACCGTGAAGGCGACATCTGGGACTGAGGATTGGCGGATCACAAGAATACTGTAGATTTGTAAAAACCCCATTGAAAAAAACGGTGGTTTAGACTAGCCTGCTCATGTAAGCCGCCTTGGGCATTTGCTTCGGCATGGGAAAGGCGGGGTATAAATTCTTCAAATAAATAAATAAATTTAGTCAACCATTATTTAAATTTAACTCTTCGAAGTAACCATAAAATAGTGGTTGAAGTCAAGCCCAGAGGTTCATCTTATCTACCCAAGACTGCTTTTCCTGTACCTATCCCATAACTTGCAGGTGTTTATGGAGCTGATCCAAAACTGGATATGGAGATTTGGACAAAGTATTTAATAGGTGACTTAGGACCCAACCCTACCCAACTTTCCAGTGCTGATGCAGCTGCAATGCAGCCCTGAGGTAAGCAGACAAATCCCTTACCTTGAGGAGACTCATTTCCCACAGAAGGATGCAGTATACGCCAAGTTGGAGTGGCTGCATCAGTGCTGGAAAGTTGGATAGGATTGGGCCCTTGGTGCATGTCATTGACTGTCAGGCGTGGCCTCAGACACACTGTGAGTTGGAAGGTGGTGGAGAGCCAGAAAACCAAAAAAGCAATAGGAAGCCAGGAGCAGAGTCCAAGAATTCCAAGCAACAAGCAAGCCCATCCTGAGAGGTCAGTTATCATGTGATTGGTTTTCCACAAGTACTGGTAAGAAGCTTCTTTGCTGATCTGGCTGGAGTCCACCTGCAGCTCACCATTTGACAGGGCTGGCCCAGCCATGAAGTGGCCTGATGTGGCTTGCATAAGCAGCAGATTCAAAGTGCCCTTCATTTCCCCAAGTCATGTGCTTCCACTGCCATCATAGCCTCCCACCAGCCTGCTGCATGTGAATTGCATTTATCTGCTTCCTCATTGCGCTCTGCACAGATTTCCCAAACCAGAACATGTGAGATTTCCAGTTTTGTAAAAAGGAATCACACAAATGGAGCTCCTTTGTTTACGTGGTCCCTTTAAATAAAACCAGAAGTTCCACACTTCCTGATTTGTGAAAACCATGTGACATATGGATCACAGCAAAGGGCTTTTTTTTTTTTTAAGCATGCCATGAAAGAGGTAGCAGCAGCAAACCCAGGGCCCAGATGTAGGGCAATGTCCATGTGTGCACCATCGATATCCTTTGGCCGAACTGAGCAATGGCAGAATTACCACCTGACAATCCTGAAGTCCCAGATTCAGTGAGACACACTGAAAGCTCAAGTCCTGATACTTGCTCTTAGCTTCAGGGCCGCCAGACACATGAGCTGAAATTCTATACAAATAACAGTGCAATTCTGTACATGGGTTGCTCAGAAGTAAGACGCATTGAGCTCAATGGGATTTACTCCCAAGTGAGTTCGTAGAGGATTGTAATCAATTAAAATGAATTAATCATGACATACTTTTAAATCTTCAATGATTTTGTTAATCATCTTAATTTGGGTTCAGAATTTTAGCATCTTAAACAAATACACAATAATTCAATTGGAAGGCGTTTAGTTCAATCTTCCCAAGCTGTCCAAAAGCAGAATTGTCCATGCACTACTCTGCCACAGACCAGCCTAGGACACAAGCCGAGAACAAGATCTTACATTGATGGTAAGGAAGAAGAGCAAGGTTACTGTGTGAATCAGAATCGGATGTTGGATAGGGGGAGGGAGTGGGATAAGAGTTGGGTGGGTAGCAGGATATGGCTTGAACATGGAACATAATTTCCATACTGTTTAAATAATGTGTACTGTGGCTGTAAAGCTCATAAGAAATATCAATAAAAAAACTTCAGTAATTAAAAACAGGACACTACAGAAGGTGCCTCTGGAGCAAATAGCTGCAGATTACTCAAGTATACCAAGCTGTAATCTTTCTCGCCTCTCTTGGTAAACCTAGACTCCACTAATCCACTTTGCCCATCTCCCTGTAAGATTCTTCAAGGATATTGGAGATCTCTGAGAATTATTTAAAGAATAATTTTATTGAATGGCTTGGATAACAATCAAGTACTATATATTTAGATGTATCCAAGCCATTTAATAGTATCAGTGTATTTGAGGGCTACCAGAATATTTCAGTGCTGTAAGACTAGACCTAGCTTGTGTGGAGTAACCTTGAGTTGTCCTGACCAAAATCTACAAAGAATACATTTGTAGTGTACACACCCTTATTTTGTCCACATTTTTTTATTCTGCCCATAATCCTTTGCCAATTTTGCATTTCTACACCTGCACTGTCTTTGTTGCTGTTCTCTGTACCTCTTTATTCAAAACCCTAAAATGGCCACACACAAGATATTCCTTTCCTTCTAACCTAACAGAAGTACGTGACACCCTCATTACAACCATGCCTGAACCCCATTACAATGTGAAGCTCAGCAACACACAAGACAGCCACAGTCCCAGATCATGTCTGCATGCACAGAGGAAAACGGAATTATGCTCACAAGTTCAACCCCGTGCTCCACATAATTAGCAAAAAATCTGAAACAGGTTCCTATGCACGCATGCAGTAATGAAATCCAGGGGGGTTCGCCCAGGTTCTATAGAACCAGTTGTTAAATGGCCGGGCCCCGCCCACTCGCTTACCTCGGCTGGCTTCGGGTTTTTTTTTGCTCCGGCTATGATGTCATAGAACCGGTTGTTAATTCATTTGAATTGCACCACTGCATGCATGTGCTTCCCTACCACACACATGCGGGTGCACAAACTTTCTGAATTATAAATCCTGCCCAGATCTGACACATGACATCAAACCAGCTCCTCAACATGAAATATCTGAATGATGGGAAGAAGACACTGAAATAAAATCAGTTTTGAAAATGTTTTGTCCTCCCAGCCTATGCTTTAATTCAAACATTCACAACACAGTATTTTTTTTTCCAATTTTCACTTGGAAAATTAGTTTTTTGCATTTGGATTTTCAATTCAACAGTGCCTTCCTAGACAGAATGGATGTGCTGGTGTGTATGCAACTGAGTACACAAATATGAAAGGGCTCTGAGAGGAGCCACTGCACAACCTATGAAACAAGGGAAGGCTAATGACAGATTTTGTTTCATTTTTCAAAATATGACCAAGTCTGGAAACTGCAGGACCCTATCAAAAAGTTTTGAAAAAGAGAAGGCAGTTTTATGCAGTCAATACATCAGACATGGGCTAGAATCAAAACATCAAAAGGCATTCACACACGATGTTTAATTTCGTTTTTCCTTAAATCAACCTATAATGCAAATCTCTATGGCTCAATTCCAAATTCTGTCTGACATCAACATTCGCATCTAGTTCAACTATCAGGACGAAACCTCAAAGAAAAGCGCACGTTAACATGTGCTTAGAGATGTTTAGAGATCACGCTTCATACTCTGGTTTGATCTTATTACTAGTGAACACAGCAACCAAGTAGCAAGGAGTTTGAAACTCTTCAAACAGCAACCAAGTTTCAAACTCTAGTATGACTGTTTTTTCTAGCCCTACCTGTGACTGATTCACAGTAACGGAATTGGTACCGCAATTACCTCATAAAAAGTCCTACAAAAATACTGACCTACCTCTCCTCACAGCTGCCTCTCCATGTGTCACTTTCCCCTCCCTTCCACCCTGTTACTCTGAACTGCCATTCTTTTAAAATCCTCCCTTGCACTCCTTTGTGCTGCCTCTCTCCCCGCACAGTGCGCACATGCGCATGCACGCATACACAGCATTTTTCTGCAGTCTGGCTTCCACCCAGCCGTGAAACCAAAGTCATGTTGATCAATGGCTGTTAGTTATGAGAAGAGCCACATAAGCTGTTTCCACCTCCTATGAATGCTTATAGGCTCTAGTTCCAGACCCAGAACTAAAAACATAGCTTTTTTTCTAGATTTTGCAATTACAGATTCCACAGGATGCTAAAAATCACACTTCCCTCTTCTGGCAGCCCTGACATTGTCATTACAAATCCGGATTTTAAAAAAGCATTCCATCAGCCGTTAATGACCCTCTTGCATTTTGCAAGGCTACCTCTTCTGTTTTGAGAATAGGAGCTGCCACTCTCCTCAAACACACTCCCAGACAGCTCTGCATCCATTTACCGTGTTGAGCGCCAGGTTACCCCGCAGCGCTGGTGGTGTGATTCCGTACAGCACAGCCGCCCCGGCCACGCCTCCCAGCACCTGGGCAACCATGTAGAAGACGGCGCGGAAGAGGGAGAGCTGTGAGCCCAGCAGGAAGGCCATGGTGACCGCCGGATTGATGTGGGCCCCGCTCACATGGCCTAGAGACTGCACCATGGTGGCTGCCCCCAGACCAAAAGCCAGTGCCACCTGGAGAACATTCAGGGGGCCGAGGACCCAGCGTAGCGAGGCCCCCAGGCCAAAGAAGACATAGAACATGGTACCAAAGAACTCAGCAAAGACAGCCCTCCAGAAGGAGGACGAGCGTGCCTCCCACATGACGACGAGGCAGGAGGACAGTGGAGGGCACCGTGCAGTGGCAGCAAAATGGCCCTCAAGCTCACTGCTGCTCCCGCCACCTAAGCCCACTGCTTTCTAGGCAGGTTGTGAGCTTTATAAGGCTGCCAAGCCCAGCCCAGGAGGTGGGAACTCTGTTCAACTCATTGGGGGTCCCTTAACCTCTTCACTGCCTGGCTGGGACAGCTGTGATGCTCCTTATAAAGGCACAGGAGACAGGTTGGTCCCCAGATCCGGGTCCAGTCCTGCCTTCAAGAGCTTTATCTCTCGCAGATCCCTTATCCTCCTGTGCTTCTGTTTTTCTCTCTCTTTTCCCTGGAATTATTTCTTATTGCTTATTTCTCAGCTAAGAATCCTCTGGGGTTGGGGCTTCCTTGCTAGCAGCTGCTGGTGCTGGACAGAGGTGTTTCTACAGGGATGGCAAAGCTCTAAGTGTTGCAAGAAGCCTTACCCTGTCCTGTAAATCCCTCCTCTCCCTTGCTGCTGTAGCCAGTAAGCAACGCCAAGATGTTGCTGTTCCCTGTGAGGATTGGCTAAAACGGTGCAGGAGAGGAGTGATTTCCACTGCAAGGTAAAGCTTCTTGCAAAACTTAGAGCTTTGCCATCCCTGTAGAAACGCCACTGGTGCTGGACTGATCGTTAGTCATTAAGTATGCCATAGCTTAAGGAGCCAAGCAATTGGTGGGTGCCTGGCAACTATTGGGAGGACAACTCTCTAGTGAGAAATGGGCCTCTGTCTTGCACCCCATGCTGGGACAGCTTCAATGAGGGACTTCAACAAAGGGTCCCATGACATTGTAGAGGTGCTTTGGAGCTCCTCTGCCAGCAATTCAGTTAACCTTTGCCTTCCCAGTGGGAGGAATGGGGGTGGAGAAAATGCCTGTTCTGCAACAAATTTATGGGCTGAAACCAGGAGAGGGAGAGAGCCTGCTTCTATCACTGGAGACAATATAGTGTACGGGTCAGGGACATGCAGGCACTCAAATAGGGTTCAGCCTGCAAGGCTTGCCCATTATTCTGACCCTGCCACCCTTCCCACATCCAATTGTCCAAGCAACACTGAGAAATAGGCCGGATGGATTTTTAGGCCTAATAGCTTTATTGGACAAATTGAGAATAGTTGGTGGCTCTGCTAAACACAACCAACTGGTAAGGGAGGTAGACTAGCATCCTTTGGTACATGACATGAGAAGAAGATAACGTGCTGCTGAATTTATGCTGTGTGCCCATTAAAACTAGAACTCTTGAAGCACATACAGGCCTCCTTTGTGTACACCATGGAGTTGCTCAAAGGCCAGTCAGAGCTTGCTAGAGTGCGTTTCCACAATGTACACAAGACTTAAGAAAATGCACAGATGAGTTTCAAGTATGGCTGTTTTAGCAGTACCTATGCATGAGTCTGTAACAAGTTATCTGTTAAAATCATAACATGTGGAGGAGGCTTATTGAAAGCAATGGGGTATCTTTTACTGTTTTATGATTAACCTATCTTGGATTTCACCTTTTCAGAGTGGAAAGGTGAGATTTGGACCTTTTAAATAAATAATTTTTCCCTAGGTAGTGGAGTTTGGAGCCTACAGATTGGATGTTTCCAAAGACGTCAGACAACAGGTACCCCCAATTTGATTATATTACACCTTTTTCAGAGTGGGATAATGAGCTGCAGATGACCATTCACAAATTTGATTTCCCTTTGCCTCTCAGGAGGCATTCTGGAACTTTCCAGTGCAGAAGAGAGAAAACAGACACCCTTTGAAAGGTGGGTATGATCCAACTTCTAGCTATGACAGAAAGAATGGTCCTGTGAACTGTCTGAATTGTTAATAACATTAAGGGTGCAATCCTAACCTGGAGCTAGGCTGGCACTGTTAGGCCAGCAAAGTCTGACTGGCACAAGGGCCACTATAAAGTGGTCCAAACACTCTTTACAGTGGCCCTTGTGCCGGCCAAACAATAAGATATTTGCTGTGTTGCTTAATCAACAGAAACTGCTACCTTTCAAAAAAAATACTCCCAAAACGTAATTTTTATTGGAATAGTGTAATACTGGTTAAATACATAATTTAACAAGCTAAAAGCAATGTTCATTTACTAAAGAGTAATTCCTATTAAGATAATTGGATTTTTCCTGCTCTTGGGTTTGCACTGTCTTAAATCCAACCTTTCTCCTGAATGCTGTTAAAACACATCCTGAAAAAAAAGTCTTCCAAAAAGGAAATTGAGACGGAGTTGTGCTGTGTTGGTGTGCACAAATTCATGGTGACTCAACATGTGCAGTTCTGCCGGAAAAAGTCAAACCATGTTGACTTCAAGATTGAGTAAATGGTCATGAGAATAATCCCACACTCCATTGTAAACTATTTATGACAATCCTATTCCTCACTTCCTCCAGTGAACTACTGATTCCAACCACACTGGAATTTATTCTCGCAGCCCTGGAAGATGCATAAAGGAGCATGACTGGCCAACATTACCCATGGGTGGGTTGGGATTTGAACTCTGGTCTCTCCATTCCTTGCCCAATGCTCTAACCACTATACCATGCTGGTATGGTTGCATGTTCAGAACTGAGAAATATGTGATCAATTGGCAGTCTAATCCAAGTTTAAGATGTTGCTCAATACATGCCATGGCAAGAGAGTTCCTTTCGACTCAGATAAGGCTCTTCATGTGAAACCACAGCATTCTGGCAGCCCAATCCTATGCTTCCCTAGCATCCAGGGCTACAGAGGTGCCAAAATGGCTATCGCTGTAACGTATGGGTTAGGGAAGCAGCTGCAGGTCTCCTCCCTTGGGATAAACGTTCCCGTACCCCGTGTAGACCTGCTGTGGCCCTGATGGTTCCACTCAGATCTGCACTTGCCTTTGAGCGGGTGCAGAACTGACGAGACCCATATTGGGTCTCCCAACATGGGAAGGAGCATAGGTTACAGTAGTAGACTCTGCTGCCATCTCCAGTCCACTCCCTGGCCCAGTCCTCTTTTCGAGCCGCTCTCTTCCACCCAGTTCTGCCCTTTCCCCACCTAAAAAACTGCAGCGCCAGCCAATGGCTACTCTCACTGTTGCCAGTGCCTTATGGCACTTTTACGGCAGCTGGTAAGCAGTACGTGTGCATATTGCTTGGGCTAGAGCCTTTAGGATTGGGCACTTAATCCCAGTCCTTAATCCCAACACACAACTCCATTTTACTGTATCCTAGGGGGCCTCCCCCACCCAATTATGTTCAGCTTTTCCTTTAAAAATGCATCAGGGCCAGCTCTGTCAGGCAGGGTTATGCCTCAAGCAGAAGGACCATCAAAGAAAGGACCATCCAAGGGCAGAAAGCTATCAGTAATGATGACTGTTAGTATTTTCTTTCTTTATCACCATATGGATTTTCTAACTCAGGCACCAAAATTTCCTGGGCCATTTCTGACTGCTCCATCCTTCTATGATATTGACACACAATAAAGTTCCCAAATGTTTAATCTGGATTCCTGGGAATTCCAGGTTCCATTATGAAACAAACAAACAGGACACAATCCATAAACTACTGAGCTGCACATATGGTCCTATTGACTTTCTCAGTACCAGGAGAAACAGCCACATCATGGGAAGCCCCATGCTTGAAGGCTGCGCACCACATACAAAATTGCACTGGCTGTACTCTGGAGCCATCGCAGCCATTCTGATCAGTTCGGCTAGCTGCAGTAGTGCTGGAGGAACTCCAGTCATCAGCCCTGGTGTTGGTGTACAATACTTCTAATTACCCAGTTCTATGGGTGGCTAAATGGCACACGGTTGGAATCGCTGGTGCAAACGGCCAGCAGCTCCATGCATCCACCACCAATGGACCTGGCCCACCACAAAGCAGGTAAGTGGCAACATGGGTGAACAGTAGGTGGTTCAGAGTGGGGAGGGCAGGGTGCAGTTTTGGGATGGGAGGGGGAGGATCTTGGTGATGATTGCACATGCTGGATCCTATCCTGCTTTCCCAGCCCAGACTCCCTCTCCTCCTCAGACTTATGCCAGCTAAATGACTAACGTACCCAAGGAGATCCGTAACCATTTGCATTCAGGCAGCCTACTGGAGATATGTAGCAGTTATTTTTACTTGCTGGCTGTCTGATTCCCCCCACCCCCAACACTGCATGCAGTGAACACTCGTTGATGCAGCTGCATGGTGGAAGAAGGTGGGGGATAGGATTGGGCTGCCTTGTGTGAGGGGGAGTTGTGCCGAAGTTCAGCCGCTTCTCTGGTGGGAGCAGGGAAGCCATTTATCAGCCAGCAAGAAGACGAACGGGTGGCCAGAAAGAAGGACTAAATCCAGAAAGATCCATCTGTATGTGTGTGGTTCTTGAAAGATAGAACATTTCTGTATAAATTGTAAAAACCTTCGGGTTTCTGAATAAAGTCTGCCCATGTAAACCGCCTTGAGTTATAGTCATTAGAGAAATCTGGTGACCTAAGAAAGGCGGTATATAAATCCAAGTATTATTATTATTATTATTATTATTATTATTATTATTATTTCTAGCCCTCATGGTGATCATCATCGTTTAAAAGAACACAAAAAGCCTTTGCAAATTACACATCATTTAGGTGATAGGAGTTTGTGTGCAGCCATCCAGTTCCTCTGCTCATCCACGTATAACTGCCCTCCACTTACCTACAGTTCTCTTTCTTCCGCTTATTGTGAAAACATTTACTCGTTATGAAAACATTTTGAATTTGGCACAAGCTCAAAGTCTTGTATACAGAACTATGAAAGCAAACTAAGCGATCTGGATGAACATAGTTGATATAAAATAATTTGCTACAGCATAATGTTCCACACATCACTGTATTCCCATCCCCTAGTATCCAACTCCTGAAGTTTGAAATTATTTGTTTATTAAGTTCATCATTCATCTATAACAATAAATAATTGAAATGAAAGAGGAACACTGTAAAATGACATATACGTTTTGAAAAATAGAGATAATCTCCTTGCATGGGCATACAAAACTGTTGAGAAGAAAATAAGGTTCTAATACTGAAATTATTAGATTTCATTACATCTAATGATGTATTGCATTATTATTACTCTCTTATGTATTGCTCTCTTATTACAACCTGGGCCTTTGACATTACCAAGCATTCAATTCTGTTTTCAGCCAGATAAGAAGGGGGGGAAAAGGACAAAATAGATGAAGGTAAAACAGAGACAATAGGTAGAACGCCCAAACCTGAGAAGCCCTTGCCCTTTAAGGGGTGGGGAAGCAGTGGATAGCTAACTTGCTGGTAATGAACCATTGATCCTATGGGATCAATGGGACCTTATCTGCCATAAGAAGAATCCAGCAGAGACCCGCAGGAAACCAGCAGAGTGCAGCAGGAAGTGCCAAAAGGTCTCTGAATGCTGCAGACACCTTCCAGAGGCTGAAGAGACTTCAAAATGGCATCTGTGACCAGCACAGACTTCTTTAAAATGGCTGGCAGAAGCTGGTTGCAGCACCATTCTGAAGGTCCATACAGCCTCCACAAGGTGAGAAGTAGGAAGCAATTCTGCCCCTCGCAGATAAGCAAAACTGCATATAGCGAATTCACTTATAAAGAGAACTAACTGTACTGCTATGCTAACGCTAACGCAATCAATCAAAATGAATAGCCACAAGTAAAGAGTGGCTGCTAAGAAAAATATACAGCCTCAAGCCTCTATAATAATATTGGAAAATTTGAATGAATTTCAAAAAAAACAAAACCCACATATAACAGGCAGCTCAATCCTATTATTTTCCTCCCCTGCTGATGCAGTGGTGCCAAATGGCTACTGCTGCATTCTGCAGTCCAGGAGGTCTTATTCCCGTACCTGGGGGTAAGCCTCTGCAGTGTGGACTTGCGCCAGCAGATGTGTGGGATAGGATTTGGTGGTGCCCGCCACCTCCAAACCCAGACCCAATCCACCCTTCCCCCATCCGTTGCTGCCCCGTTTCGCCCTCCCGCACCACAGGTGCCTCATTGTGTCCTCCCTGCCTCCATTGTGCTGTTCCCCTACCCCAACCTATCTCCCCAACATCTTAACTGCCTCAGTGGGTCCTCTTGGATCTGTTGACACAGGCAGAAAATCTCCAACCTTCCCATTGGTGCTCCTCTTCAAAGACACAGATGACCAGGTGGGTTTGGAGCAATTTTGTTGTAGTAACAACACTCCTGAAAGGCACCCCAGTATACCAGTAAAGTCATGTAAAGCATTCCTTCTCATATGTCACTTGTTCCCAAGATGCTCATTCTAGGAATTCTGCTACCCAGTCTTCAATATTAGTGCCTGCACTAGTTCAAGGGCCAAACTATGCATTATGATTAGGGGTGTTTATTTTTGCTAAAAATGCATAAAGCAAACAGACCACCACCTTTTTGGTGTGAAAATATCTGAATAAAAACAGAACACCACATTTGGGTGTTTAAGATATTTTCCAGAATTAGAACAGATTACTTTTCCATTTAGAAATAATACTGTGGCTGCAGCTGCGGACGTTATATCTCCTATATCACCTACCTAGTACACTTCAAAAGCATTTAAAATTACCAAAAAATAAGAAATTTGAATGAGAATGCATAACACGGCTTTCTGCTTTTCAAACCATTAAATCTACCAACCCCAAACCCCTGCTGTTTTCAAACACCCCTAATTATGATAAACATGTTTGCTCCTTTCTTTGTGTTTATTTTTGTTAAATAGCACATGTGGCATATGTGCATGAAATCAGGGGGGGGGGAGGCTTAGATCTCATGCCCCACCATTTTCTGTTATGACTGTGCACTCAAGGTGCACTATTTTTTTTAAAAAAAAAAAAACTCCAGCTGAAAGCCAATTGACTTTTTTAAAAGGCAAATAGTGTGCAGAGGATGACAACAGGACCTGAAATCATAAGAACATAAGAAGAGCCCTGCTGGATCAGGCCAAAGGCCCATCTAGTCCAGCCTGTATCTCACAGCGGCCCACCAGGTGCCCCAGGGAGGCATGAGACAACAAGATGCTTGCATCCTGTTGCCACTCCCTTGTACCCAGTACTCTGAAGTAGCCCACCACCTTTGTAAGGAGGTAGCACAATCCACGATAGGATTTTGATAGAATAAGAGGAAGAAACTTGAGAAGTCATTGATATAAGTCATTGTTGTGAAAGAGAAGAAGAAATAGGAGCAGGTTGAAGAGGAGAAGAAGTAGGAGACACAACCAAGACAGGAGAAGAAGGCAGAGGAGGAGAATTAAAAGGGGGGAAAGGCACAATCCATCATTGCCTATAGCCCACGATGGACCTTTCCTCCAGAAATCCGTCCAATCCCCTCTTAAAGGCATCAAGACCAGATGCCATCACCACCTCCTGTGGCAAAGAGTTCCACAGATTAACTACCCGCTGGGTAAAAAAAGTACTTCCTTTTATCTGTTTTAACTTTCCCAGGATAGAATTAAAATAGAAAGTCCTGTATCCCCTGCCAAAGTTTTGCCTTCCCCTCCCACATGCTATTCAATTATAAGAAACAAGAAAAAAACGTAAGAGTCAAACTCACACTATTGCAACATGTAGTGTGGCTCTCAGTTTGAGATCAATCATTGAAAAAATGATGGAGTTACGATCTTGTTTCCATCGCACTGGGAGGATGGTATGCCCTGATCTGCCCTCCAAGCTTAGTGTGTGGGATCCAAATCAGACGTTTTGCTCTCCGTTAAGGGGCAATACAATGGGGTTGGTTTTTGATGAATAATACTGTGGCTCAGTCTGGCTACAAAACAGGTAGGGCTAGCCAATCCATGAGGCCAAATGAAGTGGCCCACTTGCCTCCACTGATCCTCGTCCTCCTTCACTTCCTGCTTCCTGTATTGGAAAAGGGAACAGAGCAGAAGTATAGAGGAAAGTGGTGGGCTAGAGTATCAGAGGAGAAGATGCTGGCACATTCATCAGATAAAAGGTGGGGGGTTACATTTGGCATGCTGATTTAATAATGACCAGGAGGTGTTTGGGTTAGCCCTAAAAACAGGATACTCTTTGCATTTATGCGTCTTATGCCAGTGCAGAGCACACTTTAAGTTATGGGTTAAATAAAGTGGTGTATAGAGAAGTATGGCACTCAGGACACAATTCCCCCTGTCCCTGGGGCTGGCATGTCAAGAGTTAACTCCTCAGCAAAAGGGGCAAGGACAAAACCAGGCCCCTCAGTGCTTTGAGGCCTCCCAGGATATTTGTCATCACAGCATTTTGGAAGGGAGGTTTAGTCAGAGCTGTTGAACAGGTCCTAATTCTCTCTGGGCTCCAGGGGATTTGCCAGGCAGCCTGTTGATTGGGCAGGTCGGGGGAAAATGGCCAGGCCTGAAAGCAAGAGTACAATGAGACTTGCTCGGCTCAGCACTTCAGCAGGCCCAGGTTGTTAGAGGCACAGGGGGGGGGGGGAGAGTCAACAGACACGTCATTTGCTCAATTGAGCTTCCCGACTGTATTGTGCACCAGGTTCACAGCGGGCGGGCTGGGGCTGTTTTTGAACTCCAAGCATGTGGCAAACAGTACAAAGGGGCATAGCGTCCTGTCAAGATGTCCTCTCCTTGGTATTACATAGAGAGGCAAATGAGACACTGGCCTGGGGAAAGAACTCATCTAGGAAGACCCAATAAGCCAGCAACAGGGCAAAGAATGGAGCCTCGCAGGCCTAGTTTCCATGTCTTCAACTTCCAGCATACCAAGTGCCAGGCCCAACTTATCCTGTTCCTCTTGTTCTGGCTCCGCGGATCCTATCCAGGAACAGGAAGGACTCAGAAATTCTGGTTTCCAATCCCACACCTGCTAGACCCTCACACTCCCTAAGCTGGGGTTGTTGTTGTTCAGTCGCTAAGTCGTGTCCGACTCTTCGCAACCCCATGGACCACAGCATGCCAGGCCTCCCTGTCCTCCACTAGCTTCCAGAGTTCGCCCAATTTCATGTTCATTGCTTCGGTGACACTAAGCTGGGGACAGAACCACAATTCCTGGCAGCATCCAGTGCTATCCTTAACAGGCTCATATCCCAGTTCTAGCTCAGTGCCAGTGACAAGCGGTCATAGATATAGAAGAAGGCAACTGGGGATAGTGGCAAGGAAGCACTGATAGAGGCGTTGACAGAAAGGCAAGAGGTTGGGATGCTGCCGCTGCTGTAGCCATCTCCTACTCAGTGCTGTGTTCCCCCTTGCATGGGGGTTTGGCAGGTGTGGGAGCAGAGAGTGAAGAACGAGACATGCTGGCAACCTCCACCATCTCAATGTCACGGCAGGTCAGGCAGGCCACAAGCTTGTCCCGTGAAGCGCTGCTGGCAAAGAAGAATTCATAGGATACTCCAGCAAGGACCGCACCCAGGATGGGGCCGAGCCAATACACCTGGAAGGCAGGAAAAAGAGAGAGGGTGAGAACATATATAGTGGGTTTTGAACTAATACATCAGCCCTGGGTAGAGTGTCATAGAGAGAGAAGATGTCACAGCATTGGTGAGGAGGAATGGAGATGATTTGTGGTGTGGCGATGGGTGTAGGAGAATAGTAAATAAGGTAGGGCTTGGTCAAGATATGCGAGGCATAGAGTAAGGGTACCTGAGTAAGTGATGGAAAACACACCTTGGAGAAAAACACAGCTACAGCCCTTGGGGCTGCTAAGCAGTCTGCAGCCCTGGATCCTATATCAGTACATCTGTTTCAGGGAGTAAAATATACATTAACTAGAAAAGGGGCAGTATCCACTCACCCAATGATGCTCCCAGATTCCAGTTACAACAGCTGGTCCCAGTGATCGGGCTGGGTTCATGCTACCTCCAGAGAACATGCCCTGCAGAAAGATTATATTGGTATGGCTAGTGGCAGAGTTCCACCTCCCTCCTTTGGAACGTTGTCCCATGAACTGGTCATATCCATTATGGAAAGCAGTGCCTTCCTTCTAACTCAGGGTGCAATCCTAACCTGGAGTTAGGCCAGCGCAGTTAGGCCAGCAAAGTTTGGCTGGCACAAGCTGACACCGTAAAGCACATTTGGACCACTTGGAGTCGGAGGATGGCGCACGTCTGTGTGCTGGCCTGTCTGACTCCAAGAGTGGTCCAAACATACTTTACAGTGTCCCTTATGCCAGCCAAACTTTGCTGGCCAGGTTATGATTGCACTCCCAGTTTTCTTCAACCTTGGGGTCGGGGCCCCAATGGAGTCAAGAAGCCTCAGCTGTGGGGTCGCGGAACCTTATAGCTAGACTGGGGCCTTGTGGAGTGGGACGGCAGGGGGGCAGTTCCAATCCAGACTGGGCCCCATCATTGTTTATCAAGAAAAAAAACACTGACTGTGGTGTTCCTGGCATTTTCGACTGAAAACTGGAAGTAACGATTTTCAACAGAAGGCCTTCTGAGGGCCAGGGAGGCCTTGCACACTCGTTTTCTGAGTATGATAGGTGCAGGAATCCTGTACTAATGCGCATCGAGCAAAAGTATATGCTGCAAAGCAGAAGGCCCTCAGGCTCATCCACGTGGAGTTTAAGAATCACTTTTGGTTCCTCAAACAGAATGCTAATGCAAATGACACAGGGCATGCCTGCGATGCATGTTACATGATCGTATGTGTTAAACGTAATCTTCAAATCAGTCCTCTGTTACATGGTGTAGGTGTTTTCATGTGGCAGCTTCCATTTATGAGCCCAGACTGCTGCTGAGACTCATGCCACTGATCTAGAATTTCCAGCCAACCCCTCAGAGGTAGATCGTGTTTTGCTATGGAGGTTCTTACCGCAGCTAGAGCTCCCACTATCACAGAAAAGCCAATGGCCAGGCTGCCAGGCTCCCCCAGCTCACGCTTCCGATGGTCTTCTACAGCAAAGATGGTGAGAGCCAGCTGGAAAGTGGAAAAGGCCTCCATCCCCAGAGCCTGTCCAGCATTCCCCTCACTGCTGACCTGGAACAGAAAGACACAAGAGATGTTTGGTTTTCTCTGTAAACTGCTTTGTGAACTTGTTTGTTGGGGAAAAAAATTATATTAATATCATATAAATATTCTTAATAATAATATGTTGGAAAGCAGACAAAGTAGACTGTGGGGATTGTGGTCTCCAGCCAGTGGGGTTACTTTGAATGAACCTTCTATGACTCACAGCGCAATCCTACGCAGCGCTGGAGCAGGCAGGCTGGTGGCTTGTGCTGCATCCAACGCAGCATATGGGGAGGCTGGAGCCTGCCTGGCACAAGGGCATGTTTGTGCCCTTACATCTGGGGAGGTGCTGGGCTCCCCGGTGTGCTCCTCGGATCTGTGCCTGTGAAATCGTGGGCACAGATCTGAGGAGACCACACTGCCCAAATTGGGGCCACACGGCCTGGGGATGAGGTCTTGGATGCCCATTCCCTCCCTGGGCCACCCAGCCCGCCCACCCCCTGCCCAGAACCGCCCACCTCCCTGCCAGAGCCGCCCACCCAAGGAGCCCCTTCAGCCCAGCTGGGGCTTACCCCTGGGCAAGGGGAAACACTCCCATTGCCCTGTGGTGAGCTCCAATGCAGTCCTGCCAGGCTGCCTACAAGTTAGGATTGTGCCCTAAATTGTTTAATTAGGGAATAAGTTAATACCTCTGTAAGGCTGCAATCCTATGACATTTTCTTGGGAGTACTTATTGAACACAATGGAACTTACATCTGAGTAAACCTATATAGGATTGTACCGTAAAGGTTCTTTCTTTCATTTGAAGCCAGTTCTGTGTACCAATTTTTTAAACTGAATATTAACGTTTGGAGTTCATATGCAAAGAAGTTCTCATTTGTTATATGTATAAATGTCATTAATACTTTGCCTCAGCCAGCAAATTGTGGGGGGGGGGGGTGACCACCTCAAAGTGACCACTTACTACCACAACTCAATCAGTCAATCAATGAAATAGTATTTATATACCACTTTTCAACTCAAGTTCACAAAGCAGTTTACAGGCAAATAGTAATAATAAAGTTAAATGGATCCCTGTCCCAAAAGGGCTCACAATCTAAAAAATGCAAAACACCACTAGCAACAGCCACTAAAAAAGGCACTGTGCAGGGGTGAAGAAAGACAATTACTCTCCCCCTGCTAAATACAAAAGGGGCACCACTTGAAAAGTGCCTCTTGTCCAGTTAGCAGGAGGTTGTCCTCCTTGTCTCTCAGAAAAGGAGGCATGGAACGGAAGAGGGAGAGCGGTGGGCTGAAGTGTCGGACACAACATCGCCCACCATTATTTCTCCTCTGCCCTTCCTCTTCCATTCCATCCACACTCTTCCTTTCCCACTCCAGGGAAAGGGAGCAGCAGAGGCTGGCACATCACCTGGTTGAGGGGGAAGGAGCATCTGAAATGCTGTCTCAGGTGATAGGAGGTCTTGGGTCAGTCTGGATTCAACTTCAGGGCTATTGAAGGCACGAGGAGGCCAAATTACCAGAGGGAAGGTGGAATATGTTGCCAGCAAGCTCACATCTCTTGCTTGCTGAGGGAGCCTCATTTGAGGAGGTCAGGGAGCACCCTTTGATCTGCTTTGGCCTATTGCTGCAAAGAGGCTTCCTTGCCTGGTTTTTGTTTTATGCCTTTCCCTCCTTTGGCACGAGCTGAATGATGGAGTATAAACCAAATCCTCATCTGGCTTTCTTTAGGGT
Source organism: Lerista edwardsae (assembly GCA_029204185.1). NCBI lineage: Eukaryota > Metazoa > Chordata > Lepidosauria > Squamata > Scincidae > Lerista > Lerista edwardsae. The sequence continues at coordinate 1,456,159 of JAJKFI010000076.1, forward strand.
TCCAGTTCAGGACCCAGGGATTAGCTGCCCACCCCTCCTGAGAGCTCAGGGCCTTTCCTGGGGGCAACAGTTCTATGCAGCGTCCTTTCCTCCCTTTCTCCCTGATGCTTATCTCCCCCCGCCCCCCCATCTCTCGTCTCCAACCCCACCTTTCTTTCTTTCTTTGGTTCCTTCCTTCCTATACTCTCCTTCTTCATCCTCATTTATCCCTTCCAGGAAGGTCCCTTTACCTCGGCCTTTTCCTTCCATTCAAGATCCTCCTTTCCATTCCCCATCTGTCCTCCTTTTCCTTTGGGTTTCTCCTTAAGCTTCTGCCACCTCCCTCCCTGTCTTGTGCTTTCTAAATTGACCTGGTTCTTTAGTCCCCACCCTGCCCCTGAAACTGACATCAGCTGGCATCTCTCAGGAAATCCTGCCACCTGGCAATGACATAATCACTGAGAGTGGGGTCTCTCAGGGGGTAGCTGTGGCCCACAGGCATCATGACATAGGGGCTGCTGCAGCTAAAGTCATTCCATGTCTCTGCTGGCTGCGGGAAGGGGCAGAGTTCATTTTCATCCACCTGTATATCTTGTGTGTGTGGGGGGGGGACCACAGGGAGGAAGGAGTGCAGCTTACTCACCTTGGTAACTAATTGCCTGATGGCTGAAGTGGGCAGCATGAAGTAGAAGATGCCCGATGCCATGATGGCACCCAGGCACTGGGCCAGGATATAGCTTACAGCATGCAGAGCATCCAGTTTGCGGGTGCACAGGAAGGCTACAGTGAGTGCTGGGTTGACCTGGGCACCACTGATCTCGCCAAAGCAATGCGCCAAGCTGATAGCTACCAGCCCCGCAGCAAGGGCTGGCTGGAGTGGGGAAGGGAGCACCTCTTTAGGACCAGCAGGGAACGAGGCACCAAGTACTACCCAGACAAAGATAAGGGTGCCAGCTGCTTCCGCCAACAGGCAGCACCAGAAACGACGGCTCTGCAATTCCTGGAATGGAGAGAATAAAAAATCACCAGCCATGAACATACCACACACAAATGGTCAAGAGAGATTCACAGCTTGTTGAGATATGCATCACCACCACAACCTAGCCTTTTGATTTTGTAAACCATACATTTCTCCTCCTCAGTTTTAACATGGGATTTCTCACCTGCATATGGTTAAAACTCTCACCTCCAGTTGGTGATTGTGAGGATTCTGCTAATCCATGACCCCATCATAAAGCACGTTATCTCTTTGTCCCAAAATGGGGAAGTCACAGCATCTCAAAGAAGACAATAACCAGAAACAAATCTGCCCATGATTATGAGCCAGATTTAGCCCCTCCCCATGGCAGCATTTTTACATTAAGGGGGCATCTCAGCTTGCTTCTGGCATTAATGGTGTATTCTTACACAAGTTTACTCAGAAGCAAATTCCACTGTGTTCACTGAGGTTTACCCCAGGAAAGTGTGTTTAAGATTGCAGCCTTAGTTTGTCAATTAATGGTGGGTTTAATGTAACATGTTTGGAATAGATGAAAACTACTGTATAGTCCAGTTCACTCAGCTATATTGCAACAGAAATTAGTAACTGAGCATAACCCACCTCTGAAGGCTGCTGTTAAAAATACTCCTTGACGGCCTGTCCTTTGGAGCTGCATCTGCTATCTTCTCAAAATGTTTCTTTCCCGATTCCAAACATATTGATGCCGAATGCACTGAACACAAACACACACATCATCTCTGCAACATAATGGCTGCAATCCTATCCACACTTACCTGGGAGTGAGCCCTACTGACTATAAGGGGACTTGATTCTGAGTAGACATGCACAGGATTGGGCTCCAAGCCTCTTGCTTTATTTGTGCAGGGCCATGAAGAAGAACCAGTTGCTCCGATCTTAGCAACTGTAACTGCAATCTCATTGCGTTTGTAAAACATCACTTTTCTGTTTAATAGCAGCAGCTATAGATCAATCAATAGTATTTATATACTGCTTTTCAACACAAAGTTCACAAAATGGTTTACAGGCAAATAATGATGATGATGATGATGATGATGATGTACTCTGAAATGAGTCAAATTGTCAGCAGTTTTTTTTTGTTTTTAATGATGGATAAAAAAATTAAAACTAGCCACCTGAGCAAACTCAGGGTAATGGAAATAGAAGTGCTCAGGGGCCAGAGTGTAAGAAAAAGTACAAGACTTCCTGACAGAAAGGCGAGAGAGGTGGATGGAACTGATGACAGGGTATACAGAAAACAGGTGAATCAAATGTGCAGGTAGGTAGACATACTAAAGACAGGCAGATGGCAACTACAGAATGGTGGAAACAGAGTGGGGAGATTATGAAATCAAGCCATCAATTTTGTTGGCTGCCACAGAGGGATAATCTTACCTCCAGGACGCCCATGGTGACTGTATTGCAAAAAGTGTCTCTCTGAACTGAGTGATGGAAGGTGCTGTGCTGCTGTCATGAATGGTTTACCAAACCCTATCCTTCCCCCTCCCACTTCCCTTCCCTCACCATCATCTAGGATTCTCTTAGATGAAGCACAATTGCACAAGTCCAGAGGAAGACAGAGAGGTATTAGATAGCCAAAAGTAGATCTGAATATAGAGTTCATGAGCTGTCCCAAGATGTTCCAGTAGCGCCAATATTTATGCTCAGTGTCATCAATACCTTCTCATCTCACAGTTTCTTAGAATGACCTGGACACAGCTCTCTTGGATTTGATGAACAGACACCCTCTTATCAATCTGGTCCCTTGCACTCCAGTGGGAGGAATATCCTAGGACAAAAATCCAAATAAATAATTAAATAAAAATACCCATAGCCTTTACAAAATATTGGTGAGCATGTGTATATGGAGGGCATCTCAGGCAACATGTGGGCTCCACAGATGTCAAGGCAACAGGTTCCTTTGAACCTGATTCAGGAGCTCATCTGAAGAGGATTGTCATGGTTACCATTCTCCAGGCTGCATTCATTTCTGGATGATCAAAGAAGCCTTGGATGGGTACGCACATTAGCATGACTGGAGTTCTTGCTGATATTTTTTTTTTTAGCTCAGCTTCAATGGCCAGGAGATTGTACACATCTAAATGAATTTAAATATGCAAGGAGTGACAAGGTTTTCTTTCTTTCAAGGTGAAAATCTATGCTGAGTTTCCGGTCTGAGAGTGACACAGAAGTGTTATAGAAATGCTGCTGTCTATTTAATGATAAGTATGGTGTGTGTGTGTGAGAGAGACAGTTTATCTATTAATAAGCATACTATGTGCACTTCACTGCATGTGTGTTCATCCAATGTGTATCCACACAGTAACTGTTTTAACCTTCCTTGATCCACAGGTAGTTTGCAGTGCCTGGGACTGGAGCAAGGAAAGAACAGAGTTGTGGAGTCAAAGCAGCAAACTCACAGTGCAGTCCTATTGAGCCAAAATGCTGGTGCAGCAACCGCTGCACTGGCACTATGTGTGGCAAATGTGCCATAAAGCATCATTGTGCTTCTGGTGCTAGGAGGTCAATAGGCCAGCCCTGCCTCTGATGGTACAGTCCATTCTATATCGCAGCATTTCAATATTTCATTCCCACTTTACTCAGCTGCTTATGTTAATCTCAGCTGTAAGACCTGATTTATACAGAACGAGGGCAACAATGAAGCCCTCATGCATGTAAGATTTTCACACGCGCCTAGTTATATTTTAATGCACTTACCATGCATGGTGGCCTACTCTTATTAAACATTAGCACACCTAGGATTACAGTCCAGGTAGGTGTGCCATTGGCTGATTGATTACACACAAATGGGTCCGCATATAGCAAGTACATTTAAATGTGACCAGGCACATGTGGAAAGCTTGCTTACATACAGCCTATCCTTGAGGCCTGGATAAATCAGACCTCGACCTCACAGCTGAAATCCAGTAGGATCCTTATGGATCCTTATGCAGAGATTCCAACCTTTGGGCAGAAATACCCAACAGATATGTGTGATCAAAGCAGCATTTGCTGATGTGGGTGCACCTGTAGGAAAGAACTGGTAGGCAGAGGGAAGGGACATCTTAACCTAAAATTGTTTCCTGCAAATGCCCCCCCCCCCCACTTTAATGTTATGAGATTAACATGGGGTAGGAACTTTGCCTTGAATGTTGTTGTTCCGGTCTTTAAAAGTGCATGCATTTCTGTATGCAATCAGGATTTCTATACATAGGTGTGCCCAAACACTTTAAAAAGTATGTAATGTATTCACAAGGGGCACAGTGTATATGTAGCTGGGTGCATTTTTCATATTCCAGCCTCTTAAAGTGCAACTCACACACTGGATTCTAGAACCAACAATACAAAATATTTAAAATAGTTTAAAATAGATTTAAGATGGGAGGCAAAAAGATCCGTAACCCCACTAGTATCCCACTGGCCATCATCCACTCTCCCATTCTATTTAGTTCTAAGGCATCTTTGGGTGATGAGTTTTCACATACAGCCAATTTGAAGAGCTTTAAGCATACACCTATTTTATCTTAAAGAAAAAAACCCCTCTTGACCACTTGGAAAAATGTTTACTACTACCAATACATCAATAAGCAAAAACAAACAAGCAAACAAACCCCAGACTTGAAAAGGCCTGCCCTGCCCATGCCTTACTTAGAAGTGAAAAAAACTGTGAGTGACTGTCATAATGTAGACACTATTCCGAAAAGGAACATTTGACATAGCACAGGGAAAGGCAAAAAATAAAATAAAATAAAAAGCTGTCATTGACAGAATTAACACACAAGGAAAAACACACAAGGTTTTTATTATTATTATTTTTGTTAGCTGCCTCAAGCACCCATTGAATTTTTTTTAAATAACCAGGTTCTCTGACTTCTTTTTACAGCCTCTATTCTGAACTGTTAACTGGTCATGCCATACAATTCCAGGAGCAGGGAACTGATGCAGGATTCCAAATTCCATCCCAGTTATCCCAAATTGTGCACCATCATGAGAGGATGGCAAGCATGAAATGACTGATAAACAAATTCATTAATCAAAGGCTCCTGCAAGCCTGAACTACCTTCCCACAGAGAAATGGGAGTACCCTCTGGGAGTCTGCATAATTCACAGTTCCTTCCAAACCAGCCTGCCTTGGAGTGGATAATTCTGCTGCTTCTCTGCTTCTGACCATCAGGATGTTTCAATAATTCCTGGTGCAAAGATGCAGAAGAAACACCTTTCTTCAGAGGAGGCTGCTGGTGGAGTCTCAGCAGGTGTCACTGTTCTGGGCATGCTCCCTTCCAAAGAAGAGGCACATTTGCAGCAAAAAAAATGCATACAGAAATATAAGGCAACAGGCTCCTCTGAGGGGGGTGGGGAAGGCAATTCTTATTGTTTCAGATTTTAAAAAGGAAAATGTTTCCAAATACAAGAGTGACCGATGCCTCCAATTTTACAGTATGTCAGAAAGAGAGTGTGCCCTGGCTGCCAGAAGCTTAG